>JAWNKV010000775.1:0-53986 GCA_035041805.1 Amiota mariae
ACGCTATAATAAATAAAGTGACTGATAATAGTAATCCCTGAGAGTTCCATAAGTTGACAGTGTTTGAAAATGCCTGGTTAGCCTTGACAGAGAATTTCCGATTAGTTATGAAAGCCTGTACAAAATTGTAAATTTAAGGGCCTGTTTTCCATTTGGATAGTTGTCGAAGGACTGTATGGGCTCCAACACTATCAAATTTTGCTTTTGCAAAATCCAGGCTTAGTATGGATATATGGGTTTTTGTGGAAAGAGCAATTGAACAAAAGTGCTCAGTTGTGGCGTGTGCCTTTTTAAAGCCAAGCCTTATGAGGTTTTTGCGCGAGGCAAACCACATAATGCGTTTCGATATAATTTTTCCCATTAACTTCCCAAGGCATGAGAGAAGTGAGATTGATCTGTAACTTGAAACTAGGGAATTGGGATTTTTAGGCTTCGGGATTTGGATAACAATCGCAAATTTCCAATTTTGTGGATATATGCCTTGGCAATAATCTTATTATAGAGCTGGACAAGACGATTTTTAAATGTAAGGGGGACATTTGGTAATTTTATCTATGCCTGGCGTGCTACCTTTCATGGTGGAGAGAGCGAACTCACGTTCAAGAATGGTAATATTAGACTCAATTTGTTTGGGTAAGGGTGCAGGGTTGAAATTAGAATAAGGACTATTTAGAATTTGTCTTGTAAGTCTGGAAAAGGAAGGGTGGAATTTCAAGTCTTCTGAATATGTCGACCAACTAGTAGCGAGTTCATTAGAAATATCTGTCGGATTATAAATGGGACCATTACTTGACCTTAGGTGTGTTATTATTGTGGGGTTATAGCAGCCATTTAATTTTTTAATGTCACCCCAAATCTTTTTTGGCTGGGAAAGAGGGCTTATAGATTCTGTTAATTTAATAAAACTCTTCCATTTTTCGTCTCTACAGAGCTTTGTAAATTTAGCATTTGATTTTTTGTAGCAAATAAGGTTTTCCATGTTTTGCGTATGTTTGTATGTATGCCATGCTTTTTGTTTGATTGATCGGAGTTCGGTTAGAGTATGGTTTCACCAGGGAATCATCTTTCTTACCCGACTAGGGAAAGTCTGAGGGATAATCAAATTTGCAGCAGAACGGACCATTTTCTGGAGAGTGGCGCACTACTTGTTAGTAAATAAGTTCAAACACATATTATCAAGCAATGTTTGAAACTGTTGTGAGTTGGCCTTATCAGTTACAAACCTGCTAATAGAAGCTTTGTAGTTAGAATAGCCTATGGCTACAGAAATCTTTATTGGGAAGTGATCACTGCTGTAGAGATTATCTAGTGTGTAAGCGGTGATAAGCGGATAAATCGATGATGAACAAAGTGTTAGATCTATGTTTGTAAAAGTTTGTTGCGTAGAGAAGTAGGTGGGTCTCCCATCATTCAAAATGGCAGGATTTTCAGAAATAATCACTATTTCCCACGTGAATTTGTGCTTGTTGAATCCCATAATGGGCTCCATGCATTGAAATCACCTGAGATAATAATGGGTGTAGAAATTTGGGCAAGAATATTTTTGATATCAGAGGCAGAAAATGATTAAGAGGGTGGAATATAAATATTGAGAATTGTTATCTTTAGCCCAATGTTAATCTCAATGGCCAAAGTAGCAATGCCTTTTTTAATTAATTGTCTTGCTTACAGGTAGAATTATGGAAATTGAAAAAACATAGTTCATGTAGTTAATCGAAGTTGAGGGTGCAGTATTGTGTTTCTTAGAGGCAGAGAATTGTAGGATTATGCTCTTTTATTAACACTAGATCAGTGATGTTATTGAGTAGACCGTTGAAGTTCCATTGTAGTAAAGAGAATATTTAAAATAAAATAAAAGGTGAACGGTAAGTGTAGCAGTGAGAGTAAAATTGTGGATGTACAAGGTGAGAAGATATGGTTCCCTCTCAGTTCCAAGAGATGATCTAAGTTGCGATGAGTCATTACGCACTTGACACCAGATTGTGACCAAGAGGGGAAGAGGGTTAAATTTAATCAAGTAATATCTATTGTCACCGTGATATCTCATCATCGTTGACGATCATATCATGGAGGGGATTTGGGTTCTGTTGGGATCGTGAGGATGATGTGGAGTGTGCAGTATCAGGCAGGCAGGCTGATACATATTTGTTTTGTTAGGTAGTTCTTGGTTCATTGTTTGCTTTGTTGTTGAGTTTTGTGTTTGATAATTTTAAAGGTGTTTTGTTATTTTTTTTCTATTGGGAAGGAAGAATGATAGATGAAGTAGAGGGAAAAGTATCAAGCTCAGACAGTGCTGATTTTTGTTTTGTGACGTAGTTGTTGGTTTATTGCTTGCTGTATTAATGGACTTTGTGTTTGTTAATTTCAAAGGAGTTTTGTTATTTATGTTACCTTAATTAGAAGTGTTAAGATTTGTAATGTCATTGTTTTTGTTTTGTGAGACTATGTAGAAGGAGATGAAGAATCAGCATTGCTTACAGAAGCAAAGTTTTGTGATGCAGTTTGAGCAAATGTGCGGGTAGCGGGACTTGCGATCAACGGGTTTTGATTTTTGTAGATTTGCCTTGCTTCTTTTATTGTGCATTTTTTTTTTTGTGTTTGAATTTTGCTGAATATATTTCTTGCATTTATTGAAGGAAGAAGGGTGATTTTCAGAGCAGTTAGCGCATTGAGTAAGCGTGCAGTCCACTGGAATATGGGTTGGAAGGTTACATTGAACGCATATGGGAGCGTTAGTGCATCGTTTAGCTGTATGTCCTAAAAGTTGGCAGTTCTTACAGCGCATGGGATTAGGGCAATATTGTCGCACTTTAACCTTATACAAGGAGACATCTAAGGTTTCTGGAAGGTGGTAAAGATTAAAGATGACTAAAATAACGCGAGTAGGTTTGGGTTTGCCTTCAACTACTTTGATGAAATTAAATATTGATGAAACACCTTGCTGGGTAAGCTCGCGAACAATTTCTGACACTTTATTAAGCGATATATATATGTATGTATGTATGTAAGAACATTGGTTTTGAATTTGTTTTTACTTTTCAATTTTTAGTATCATATTATCAATGTGTATTTTCGCACTTGTATATTTTTGGAATTTGGTCTTCCGAAGGCGGTACAAATTTTGAAAAAGAACGTATGGTGGTCGATGGAATGCAAAATAATATTTAAAAGAAAGCTGTAAAATAGAGACAGAAAAGTTACTAATATGTATTACTTTCACTTTGTTTTGGCAAAGTTGCAAGCACACAAAGTCATCTGTTATACAAAACCATTCTGATTGGCTTCCGATTAAGGAAAGTTTAAAATATGATTTTCAAGGATCAGTGTCTAATAAAGATCGTGGACGTCCTAGAATAGATTTTGCAGAGTCCTCAAAGAGGACGAAGCGATGACGAAAGCCGAACTAGCTGAAAGTAACTTGCTAACTTAGAGCCAAATCCTACGTTTTCACAAGGAAATGTTAATAATGTTTTATCACTTATAATGGAAACTAATAGTGGCTTTACAGTGAGCTAAGATTTGAATCTATGAAGATGCGACAATGATTCAAGTTTCATTTGACAACAGCAACAGGGAAAATGGCAAAATTAAGGGGTTGTTGTAGAGTGATTCGATTGAGAGATGTTAATCTCATATAGATACGCTAAGATTCGGTTTTTTTGAATGGTCAGTCTTCACAGGGCTGGGCAATTTTGCCATGTAGTTTGGCAGCATTTTCATAATTTCGTCGTTTTTTGTGATTGTCATGCGTCTTCTTCTTCATTTTTTTTGCGCGCTGCTAATCATTGCACAAAACAATTTGAAGAAAATTTTAAATTGTATTTTTTTTTTCAAATATTAATAAAATAAGTAGCAGGAATGAAAAAGGAAGCTGCAAGAATTATTTGCATACATTGCGAATTGTTCTTAATCATGTATTTTTCACACAATTTCCATTTTAATTATTACAATTAGCCACAACGTTCCATTTGTATGTATAATCAAAACAATCAACAGCTGTTCGTGATACTAAAATACCACTGTAAACCACAAAACCAAATCATCGTGATACGAGCCACTGTAAAGCCATTATAATCTAACAAAAAATCAATATTTGCTAATTCGGAAGTTCATAAACTGTAAAATTTCTTATGATTTATTACCCTGCTATGACAATGTTTTAAAAGCCAAAAAAATTACTTACCCAGATAACATTACTGTGAGCGAATCACACGCTGAACTCGAACTGTAAAGTTTGCTAGATCACACAGCTTCGCGTATATTACAGCTGCAGAGTAGTGTTATCAATGATATTACAGATGATTCTGTAAACACTCTTATTTTTATTGGGAAATGGGTTTTCGACAGTAGCACAGGACATAGCGAATATAAGCAGAAAGTTTCAAATAATAATTTGGAAGACAATAGTTTATTTGCAACATCATATGTACCTCTTCAACTTATAACTAAATCAGATGAGTTTGATAATGTTAAAATAATTTAGAAAAATCCTAGACCATCATTGACTTGCTACTGTAGAAAAAATTTTTAAAAAAAGATGTCCACGAACCGAAAGCTGGAGGTAGTGGGGCGTCAAATGACGGAAACACTGCAAGGAAATTTTTTAATAACACGGATTTGGCTGCTGAAATTACGGGACTCAATAAGGTTTTAATTGCCAGATGTGCAACATTACTCAAATCTACGTCTTCAGGGTATAAAATAAATGTTGAGACTGATAGAGATGTATCCATGGTACTATCTTCCACCTTCTATACATAAAATTTTGATATATGCTCCTGACTTCATAGAACACGCGATAGTATCGATTGGAGAGCTTTTCGAGGAAGCTGCTGAAGCTGAAAATAAAGACATAAAAAAGTTTAGACTCCAGCACACGCGTAAAATTTCACGCGTTTCAACGTATACAGATTTAATAAATAGATTGCTTTTAAGCTCAGATTCTTTCATCACGGGACAAAGAAAATTACAATGTAACCAAAGGACAACTTTAATGATGTTTTCATTAAATTTTTGAATTGATGGAAGATTAGTCTTAAAATATAATTTTTGTTATAAATTATGTTATAGTATATTTTATACTAATAAACCATCGGACACGTGATAGATAACACCGACGTTTTTGATGTCAGGCGTTTTAAATTTCGCCCATAAAAAACCATAGGTGTGCTAGAAAATACGACGTTTTCATTTTTCAAACATTGATGTTCGAACGAATTGCTAATTGAATACTGGTTATTTTAAGGCCGTCTGAAACGTATCGAATTTGTGGCGATTTTTCTTTGGATCTTCTTATATAAAATATTTTAAGTCTCCTCACTCCCATTCACATCCCTCTCTCTACAAAAGCCAAACGAAAAGAAAAATTTCCCTTCTCAACAAACAAATATCGAAAAGAACACCCCACTTTACCACATTGCATGCATACCATCATTTACCAATGAGATTATTAAAAATCCTTATTGAACTTATCACTTTCTTTGCATTTTTAAAATAAATTTAAAAATAAAATATTTAATCCTTTTAAAGCTGTTTTGTGAGAAAAACAATAAATTACAGTTCTTGGTACTTTTTTTTCTTTAATAACTAGAGATAAGAGAGAAAATCCCCTGTACAAAATTGAGTGATTTCAAAAACGTTCAAAGCAGTTTCCAGCAAACCGTGAAATGGAATTGGGTTGGAATTGAGACGAAAGCGGATTCCAGCACACACCGGTATATTTTAATTTTATAGAAGAAACACTCAGGCACAAATTTTTTAAAATTTCCTTACATGGAGGTAGGCTTGTACAACCTCGTCAATTTCTTTAGTTTTTTCTACATTAAATGAATAAATTTACATTTCTTATTGAAGGTGGGGGTGGGTGTTGAGGTGCAGAGGTGTCGAATCCCCCCCATTTTATCATTATATACTTCTTACCATAAACTAAAGAACAAATTAAGTTTACAATTTTTTTAAAAATATTTCTCTTATTGAAAGTGTGTGGTGGGGTGGGTATAGATGGGCTGGGCCACCCCCAATTTTTTCACTCAATAGTTTTCTAATTTATACAAAGACGTAACCAAAGTTTCACGTTGATATCTCCACTGGAAGTATTTTTGGCCGCTAGCTTCATACAAGTCCGAACACTGCGCAACATCTGCCTTTCCCACGTTGGATGCGGTGTCACTTAGGGTCTTTACAACCATGTCTATTGCGATGTCATCCGCATACCCAACTATCTTCTGCACAGTATTGGTATGACTTGATACTTTCTTTTGTGTCACAGACTAGTGTTCCCTTACTATAGTAAGTCACATTAAATTTTTTTTTTTCGATTGCGACTATTTACAGTACTATAAGAACTAACGAGCAATTTGCATAATACAAACCCTTTACCACATTGCATACATGCCAATTTCCGCCAATGAGATTATTAAAAATTCTTAATGAACTTATCACTTTCTACGCATGTTTAAAACTAAATTAAAACATCATAGCTTTATTACCAACAAATGTATTTAATTTTAACATATCAACTAATAGAATTAAAGACGAATTAGAATCTTCGAAAATGTTAAAATTTATATGCAAGCAGTTTGGCATATTCAGCATTGGTTGGTTTTGCTTAATTCTTCTATTTTACTTAAATGGAAATAGATTTTGGTCAGCTTGTTTAGTTATTGTGCAGAATTCCGTTGTTTTGGTTGTCTAACTGCGACTGCATGTGTTGAGTGCAATGACAAGCGTCTTGGTTTGTCTTTTGATTTTGTTTTATTATTATTGCTTGATCGGTCGTGTGGTAGCAAGGTTTAATTTGGGTTGCAATTTTTCGTTTTCGTTTTGGGATGTTTCTCACATGCTCGCTTGCTCTAGTTCACTCTTTCATATCGTTTGGTTCGTTAATCCTCGCAGTGAACATGAGCAGCAACAACAACAACAACAACAGCAGTAACAAGATTAATAATATCAAAATAATACTCAATCAATAATTGTAAACATATAAAAGCATAAATAAAAAGTGAATTCTAGCAAACAATAAAGATTTGTATATAAAGTGTAACTTTCGTTTTTTTCTTTTAACTTAATTGGAAGTGGGACGGCAAAGCTCGTGACCAAACAGACACAAATGTATAGAAACCGACTCGGTTGCTTGGACATTAAATTAAAATAATATCAAAAAGAAAAAATCATTATTTAAATCGTTTTATATTTTTTATAATTCAAACATTTTAAATACTTATTATCGAGTAAGTGCTGGAAAACACTTTCCCCTCAATTCCAATCATAATCCATTCCACGGTGCGCTTGAAACCGTTTTTGACGGTTTTGGAACAGACTAATTTTTTACAGCCGATTTGGTTAAATTCTCTCTTATCTAAGCTATTAAAGGAAAAAAAGTAACAAGAATTGTAGCTTATTGTTTTCCTCGCTAAACTGCTTTTAAAGAATTCAACATTTTAGTTTTTCTCAGTACATACCAAACATTTGCCTAAAGCATTTACCTAAACATGCACTTCAATTTTTGGCCATTATTTTCAATAAATGCTTATCCACAGGCTATTTTCCACTCAAATGGAAAGAAAACTTTCGACCAATCAGCCTCTTGTGCGGCTTCTCTAAAATCTATGAGCGAATTTTATAATCAAGATTAAATTCGTACATCGATGGAAATAATGTTCTTCCATCAGTTCAATGTTGCTTTTTAGCTAACTACAGCTGCGTGCACCCTCTCAACAAGCTTAAACTATTTGTTAACAATAAACTAAACTTGAAAAACTTTGTCGGTATGGTTACCTTAGATGTGCAAGCGGCCTTTGATACTGTGTGACACAAATGGCTTATTCACAAACTTATCAACATTGGTGTACCCAGGTACCTCGTCTACACCATACGCAACTTTTTATCTGACAAATATTTTTGCGTGATTTTTGATGCAGTCAAATCAAATAAAAAGTTGATAAGCGCTGGTGTTCCTTAGGGATCAGTTTTAGGTCATATTGTCTATAATATTTATACCTATGATGTCCCCACCTTTGATCACTGCAATACTTTAATATTTGCTGATGACACAGCCCTTTATTGTTCCGGCAAAGACTATTCCGAGATCAAAATGATCCTCCAAGAATCTTTACATACTTTCGCAACATACTTTCATAAGTGGAAAATAAAACTTCATGTGTACAAAATAAACACAATTTACTTCACCCGAAGAAGAAAATCCTGCTATTATATTTGCCAAATTCGACCTTGCAGGTTGGTACCCAATCTATAATATGGGCAAATAGTATCAAATATTTCGGATTATATATAGATAACAAACAAACAAACAGCTTGCATATTAGCAAAACAATAGATAAAGTCAACCGAACAATTAGAATATTATATCCTTTCATAAACAGGAAGTCACTTCGCTCTATAAAAAATAAACTTTTGTTAGTGCACAAACTAAGTAGTGTGCAGAGGTCGGCCTGTATAGGTATCACAGGAGCCATGCGCACGTGTCCAACGGCAGCGCTGAACGTACTGCTAAATCTTCTTCCCATTGACCTCCACATTAAGAACATCGTCTGCAACAGTGCAGAAAGGCTAAAAGAGACCGGTTTCTGGTCCAAACGACCCTATGGAAATAGTTTGATACTAGGTGCGGTCAAAAATCCTATGTTGAAAAAAACAACAGACGATATGGTGGCACATAATATTATAGCTTCGAGAGCAACTTCAATGTTAAACTTCCTACCAGGATGGATTGGAAAGAAAAGAGTTTTCAAAGCGATTTTGACTTTCCAATTTTTACGAACGGTTCAAAGATGGAATATGGTGTAGGTGCAGGGGTGTACTCAACCCAAGTAAACTCAGACTACTCCTTTCACTTACCTTACGAGGTCATGATCTTTCAGGCAGAAATCCTGGCTATTAGAGTGGCATGTCGGCTGGAAGGTCGTAAGATAGCAATCTTCGTTGATAGTCAGGCGGCACTCAAAGCAATGCAATCCATCACTGTGAAGTCTAAGGAATCACTCCCTTGTGGGTTCCCGGTTATAGGAACAGTGAGGGAAATGAGAAGGCAGAAGAACTAGCTCACTTTGGTGCATCTCTTGATATATCGTTAGCGGAACAGGTCTCCATTCCCCTAGCGGTCGTCAAGAGGAGCAACTTCCTGCATTTCCTTCAGCAGGCTAACAGTATGTGGAAATATCTTGAATCTTGCATGCCACCCTGCTACCTGGCTTAGTTACAACAAAAATAGGTTTTTTAGATTGATCAATAGAAGACGCAAAGATACCGTAAGGCTCACAGTGGTTTTTACTGGTCACTGGTATGTTGGGATTCACGCGGAGAGACTGGGCATTCCCTACGAAACCTTTGTAGGAGTTGTGGTGACGTGGAGAAGAAAGAATCACTGACCGACTTTCTATGTTAATGCCCTGCACTGGCGAGAGATAGAAATAAGTTCCTGGGTAAATACATCTTCGATAATCTCTCGGACTCGCTCGAGTGACCTTCTAAAATACCTAAACTCTACGGGATGGGCTAAGCTATACTGATTGCGTTCGGCGAGGAAGTGGTTCCAAAACGGCTCTTAAGTGCTAATTATGGCTTGTAAATGGAGTATACAATTCAGCCACGGTAACCAACCAACCAACCATGCTATATGGTTGGGAAGTTTGGGGTGATTGTGTAGTTACTCACCGCCGCAAATTACAAAGAACTCAACATAAATTAATAAAACTGATATTTAACTTACCCTTTTTCTACTCTACCTATCTTCTTCATGTAAAGGCTGCTTGATTGATGCTAAAATCTCTCAATCTAAAAATAATTTTAATATAAGAAATCAAATAATACACCTTTCCAGTGTTGAACCGTACTATTCGAGCTAATTCATAATTAGCTTCGTCTTAAGTATCGATCCTTAGTTTCTAGTCTTAGTTGTTAAGTATTTTTTATAAAAAATTATCAAATATAAGGTTTTTCTCTCATTTTCCTTATAATCGTAAAATATTTTTGTAAAACCATTGTAATTTATAATCTGTTTTTTCTTAGTAGTAAAGTTATTATCATAGCTAGGACTCTATATGCATACTAATATATGGATTCGTGGGTTAAATAAAATAAATAAAATAAATAAAATATCAAAATTTATTATTTTATTTAAGTTGTTGTTGGCATAAATTTGCATTTTACCCAAATCTATTTTAAATTGAAATAAAGTATACGAAATAAGCAAAACCAACCAATGCTGAATATGCCAATCTGCTTGCATATAAATTTTAACATTTTCGAGGATTCTAATTCGTTCTTAATTCTATTAATTTATATGTTAAAATCAACTGTATGTGTTGGTAATAAAGCTGTGATGTTTTAATTTAGTTTTAAACATGCGTAGAAAGTGATAAATACGTTCAATAAGAATTTTTAATAATCTCATTGATAAATGTTGGTATGCATGCAATGTGGTAAAGTGGGTCTTTTGAGAAGATTTTTCTTTTCGTTTGGCTTTTGAAGAGTGGGGGATGTGAATGGTGGTGAGCAGAGTCAAAATATTTGCCTGGCATCAGTGGCTGAGTGTAAATTCTAGCAAAAGGTTCCAAAGAAAAATAAACGATAAATGTCGCCACAAATTCGATACGTTTCAGACGGGCCTAAAAAAACAGTATTTAATCAGCTGTTCCGAACATCAACAATCGAAAAATGAAATCACCGCGTTTTCTAGCACACCTATGGTTTTTTGTGGACGAAATTGAAAACGCCCAACATCAAAAACGTCGGTGTTTTCTAGCACATACCCGAAAATGCTACTTCATCATCCAGTCGCATATTTCGTTTAGAGCGTGTTGTAATTTCGAGTTAGATTGCAACGCTGTCTTTCCGACCGAGAGAATAGCTTTGTCATCGGCATAAGTCGCTGTGACACGGCTTTGATTGCATGGCAGGTCACACGTAAAGAGTAGATATAGGAGTGGACCCTACACGCTTCCCTGAGGAACGCCAGCATTTATCTAATTGAGTTGTGAATAATCATTTTCTTCTTATACTCGAAATAAAATTCCCCCACCGGGTTAGAGAAGGTTATATTTTATAATTTAATTTATTAGTCTTAAGTTTTATTGAGATATTCCTTATTGTTCTATTGGAAACTTGTATTTTTTGTTGACAGTAAGTTCTCATATATATTTGCATAAATAAATAACCTAAAAAATATTCTATGGTGAAATTCACGCAACGTGGCAAACTTGGCAAAGTTGGTAAATTGGGCAAACAGGCAAAGAAAGTGACCGTTACTCCATACAAAAAAAAACTTGCGCAATTAACCAAGATTGCCTGACAATTTAGGTGGGCAAGCATGGGAAAGTGAGGGCTGCCAACTTTGTGAATTTATTAGGATTAGGCAAGTCTGACCAAAAGTGAAATCTTTTACCAATTTAATTGAAATAACAATTGATTTACAGGAAATAGAAGTACGAATAAAAAATAATTTATTTCAATTTATGTACTTATTTCAATACATTCACTTTTTTAACTTTTTTCAGCATTTTCATTTGTTTGTTTACATCCCACTGGCAGTTGTGTTTGCGAGAACAGCTGATTTGCTAAGTACAAACACAATTGGTCGTTCAAGCAATTCACTTGCCACTATGCGTTGGTAATGAAGCTTTGATGTTTTAATTTTGTTTAAAAAATGTGTATAAAGTGATTAGTTTAATGAGAAGTTTTAATAATCTCATTGGTAAAAGTTGGCATGTTTGCAATGTGTTAACGCAGGGTACTATACTCGATTTTTGTTTGTTGAGAAATGAAGTGTTTTTGTTTTTGATTGGTTTTTGTAGAGTGAGTAATGTGAAAGAGAGAGAGCAGTGTCAAATAATTTGCTTGGCAGCAGTGGCTGAGTGTAATTACTAGCAAGAGGATCCAAAGAAAATTAAACGATAAGTGTCGCCACAAATTCGATACGTTTCAGACGGCCCTAAAAAACCAGTATTTAATCAGCAGTTCGTCCTAACATCAATGTTCGAAAAATGAAATCGTCGCTGTTTCTATCACACCTACTTTTTTTTGGACGAAATTGAAAACGGTGACATAAAAACGTCGGTGTTTTCTATCACACACCGGTATAGTTATTATTAGTGATGTAGCGAATATTCGTATCCGCATTCGTGAATATGGACAGCAGATATTCGCACTCTCGAATTTGTAAAAATTGATATTCGTTACATCACTATTATGCACGATCTCACTGCTTCAAAATTGTTGCTTTTCCGGCGAACGTTCACACAGTGGTTTCGCTATAAAACACAGCTATTTTTTGTTTTGGTTATACATACAAATGGAACGTTGTGGCTAATTGTGATAATTAAAATGGGTATTTTGTGAAAAATATATGATTGAGAACAATTTGGAGTGTATGCAAATAATTCCTGCAGCTTTGTTTGTCATTATTACTACTTTGTTTTAGGGTTTCGTACCCAAAGGGTACTAACGGGACCCTATTACTAAGCTTCCGCCGTCCGTCCGTCCGACTCCGGCTCTATCTCATAAACCGTAATAGGTAGAGAGTTGAAATTTCACTGAGTGTGTAATTCAATTGTGTGTAGAGCGACAAATACTAAATATAAAAGAAAATTAAAAAAAATAGAAACGTGTGCACAGTTTTTTTTTTTTTTTGTTGTAGTATACTTTCAGGCTGTTGAATATTTCACTTTTGCGACAAAAACAAATTTGCATACATTGTGTTAAATCTTGTGCGATGGTACGGAATATTCCGTGTGCGAGTCCGACTCACACTTGGCAGATTTTTTATTAATATTGAAAAAAAAAATTACAACTTAAAATTTTCTTCAAATGGTTTTGTGCAATGATCAGTTGTTTATTATTTGATAGATTGACTCTGCCGATTAAGTATGAAAAATTATATCATTCAAATAGTTGCGGCTGGCTCGGCAGGAGGCCATCTTGGAACACCAATTTTCAAGCACTTTGTCCATTGTTTCCTGGTCAGTTTGAGCAATTCCGGCCCGAATGTTCTGTTTCAAGTGATTAATTATTTGGGAATTGTCGGTAAAAACTTTATCTTTCAATGCGCCCCCAAAGAAAAAAGTCCAGTGGTTTCAAAACGCAGCCAAAGCCACTAATCACACGGTTGTTGAAAATAGTGCAGAGAAGGTTGATGCTACGCGCGGTGGTATGGCAAGTTGCGCCATCTTGTTGAAACCTTCGTGACCTTCTGCATTTTTGAAAAATAAAGGGCCCCAAATTATGCAATTTTGTTTGTTTACGTAGCCGCCGAGATGAAAATGCGCTTCGTCAGAAAAGATGATTTTTCTTGAAAAATCTAGGTCATCGTTGAACTCATTCAAAGCCCACTCAGCGAAGCGTAAACGTTGGTGAAGGTCATTCGGTTCCAACTCCTGGACGAGTTGGACTCTGTACGCAAACATCCCGAGGTTTTTGTGCAAAATCCTCCTCAGAGTGGTTTGTGAAATGCCGACTTGTTGAGTTCTGCGTCGATTCGATATTCTGGGGTTTCGGCGAACACTTTCGTTCACAGCAACGATTGCTTCAGCTGTTCGCACCGGACGAGTATGCGACACACGACATGCATCAATCAGCATCCCAGTTTCACGCCACCAATATCCGAATTGCACGTTCGGTGGGCGCTTCATTTCTAGCAAATTTTGTACCTAATTTTCGTAATGTTTTGGCTATGAAAGACCCACATTCAAAATAAGTTTTTAATATTTCAGAGCAACAATTTATGGCGCTCAAACATTGTCACATCAGTGACATTAACAACAGGGATTTCAAAATCAGACCTATAAATTGCCCACCCTGTATTATCACTTTGTATGCTCGGTTTTTTTTATTCTGAAATGTGTGCAATCTATAGCTCCGATTGCAAATGGAAAAATATTTTTATTGCAATTTTATTTGAGCTATTTGGAATTCTTCCATTGTGCTTGGGAAGTTAATCCATTCCTTTGCACCATCCGATATAATTAGCATTTCGGAGATAGTTCTTGAAGCTGTGGATTGATGAACACCAAGATATTCACCAATACCATTTTAGAATCCAGGATCAGCACAATCACTTAAAATCAACTGCAACTTTTGATTATTTGTAAGCGCACCACCTCGAAATTCCTTACGTTGATCAAGAAAATAATTAGTTAGTCAACTAACATGTTCCGTTTCAATGCGGTATATTTTTTTGTTGTCGGCTTCCATATTATTTTTCCTTTCTTAATAACTTTTTTTTTTTTGGTTTAACTGGAACGAAAAACTCTGCCATTATAACTGTAATAGGCATTTTACATTGAGCTGAATACGTTGAGTGCTGCTTTAGTGTTTACATTGTCGTTTTGGATGGAAATTGTGTGAAAAATACATGATTAAGAATAATTCGCACTGTATGCAAATAATTCTTGTAGCTTCTTTTTTTATTCGTGCTACTTATTATATTAATATTTAAAAAAGAAATTACAATTTAAAATTTTCTTCGAATTGTTTTGTGTATAATCAGCTGTTTAATGTCGAGAATGACCAAAAAATGGCGGACATGACTAAAAACACGGCAGCACTGCCACAGAGTGACCAGCACTAAAAGTGAATTCTGGCTGTGTTCAAGTAGAACACAGAGTTCTCGATACTACAACAGCAACAAATTTCGTTAATTTTCCCTATTGTTGTTGTCATCAGAACACTTGAATTGTCGAGAACACCGTGTTCTGCTCAATGTAAATTGCCTATAAGAATGGCTGGAGTCAAGTAAAACGCATCCTCAACAAAATGTGAGCTAGAACTCACAAAGTTAAGCAATTGCTTGTTTTTTATGCATGCGAAAGTAAGCTATTGCTCTCGAATATGTGACAATATGAATTCAAACTTTATCGCTGAGCTCAAACTTCTATCGTGAACAAAAGCAAGGAAGTCAAAGCATTTTCATGCATACCAAACCGAGCTTTTGCTTACAAAATCGAGTCAAAGAAATTGCTCAATTTTTATGCATGAGGCCCATTATCAATCAATTAGTGATAATTTTTAAGTTTTTCTAATGAATTTAAAGTGAAAAATTTTCTGCTTTACCGTGAGCAATTTTAAAATTAAGTTTGAACATATGCGAACCATTCCTTCTTAAAGGAGTGTTCCTCACAAGAAAAAGTTACAGTTTTGTTTGATTACACAATTTCTACTCCTTGTGAACTATTTGAAAAAATTGTTTTTTGTATGTGTAAACAGAAACTGATTTCAATACATTTGACAAAGAAACCAGATCAGAACAGAAACAGAAGGCAAAAATCGAAGACGAGCCAAAACACGTGCAAGCAAAATAGCTGTCAAAAATTAACTAAACATTCAAAATGGCCGACCTTGTCGGCATAAGTGAGGGACATGAGTACCAACATAACGTCACAAGAAAATCGAATGTATCGAAATTCAAAAACCGCGATACTTTTTGAACAAGCCTCGATCATACATTACTAAAACTAATTTGGTACATTTGCGTCAAACATATTAGACAGCATATGAATGGCATATAGCCTTTGCATTAGATGTTTATGCTTACAAGTTTGAACTCGTGAAGCAAAATAATGCGAATTTCTTGATAGCATCACAAAAAGTGAAGAAATCAGAAACGTATGACGATAATAAAAAGATAATTAATCTAAAAGATAGAGCGAAAAACGCGCTTTAAAACGACATATAGCATGACCACATTCATTAAAAAATGTATTCAGAAATTCATGCATAAAAATAAACAATATGGAAGCGGCCTTTATTTTTGTATCAACCTAATAATTAGCTTATTAGTGGACTATCTGCTAACTGGAAATAAATTATGGCTATGTAGATCTGGTCACAAGATCACATGGGAGATGACATTTGAGTCTCTTTGAGAACTCTTTGTGCATAAGCGCCGATGCAAGTGGGTTTGAGTGAACATTCAGCCTGTCATTGTAACGACTGCTGTGCAAATTAATTTCGTCCATAACTGTAGGCATCCGAAGGTCGTTATGAATTGCAGAATTCCGAACGTACCATGGAGCATTCGTGATTCGACGCAATGCTTTATTCTGCACAGTTTGAACTTTTTCTATGCTCGATGCAAATTCAGTGCCCCAGTTGGATACCATAGGTCCAGGAGGGACGTATAATTATACGGTATACCAACACTTTGTTGCTCAGGCTTACTTGTCTTTTAGGGCGCAGTAAGCACGCTAATTTAGCTTACCATAGCAAGCTGCAGTAGACGCGCTAGTTATGTCCAAGGCCAATAACCCTGCTTTAAACAATTATTCTAATGCAGACGACATCAGCATAATTGTCCAGAAGTATATGAAATACGATACAAGTTTATAAAAAGAATAAAAATTCCTATTGAACATAAACAACGTCAGCGTCGCTTTTGCTTATATAAAAATATATCAAAAGGCATTTGCATAAGCCAAGTAAATAATAAGAGTTTAGAAGTCTTAAGACCTCAAAGCGGAAACATCGTTCTGTTATAATAAGAATAATTTCTGTATTCAATAAAGAAAACCATAATATAAATTAAAACCAACCTTAAGTGTTTTTATTAAATAATTTTTACATAATTATTTTATCCATAATTGGCGCAGTCGTGGAGCCAATACTCAATGCGATGAAAAAAAAAATGTAAACTAAATTTAATTCACGTGAAATTCACAAGTGAAAAAATCTATATATAGTACACAAGAACTAAGAAAACAAAAATTAACCAAGTGTGAGTCGGATTCGGACACGGAGGGTTCCGTACCATCGTACAAGATTTTTTGCTTAAAATATTAAATTATGTGCATATTTAACATCCTAAACGATACTGCAATTAACAGCTTAAAAGTATACTAAAAAAAAAATTATTGAGCAAAAGGTTAAATTAAAGAAGAATGCTTCTATTTTTAGTATTTGTCGTTCTACATACAAGTGAATTACACACTCTGTGAAAATTTCGACTCTCTACCTATTACGGTTCATGAGATAGAGCAGGAGACGGATGGACGGACAGCGTAAGCTTAGTAATAGGGTCCCGTTAGCTCCCTATGGGTACGAAACCCTAAAAAGAAAAGCTAGAATAATAATACCAATGAGTAGATTCGACACCAATAGAAATATGGACTTGAACACCGAGGAAGTTCAACAGCTGGACGAGACTATAAGAAGACAAGAAGCTGCAATAAACCAATTGCAAGAACAACTTCAACAGCAGCAGGAGCTTCAGCAACAACAGCTTCAACAGCAACGTGCTATGTGGGACCAAATAAAGGGAAAACTAATGGACCATTACAGACCCAGGATAACTTATGGAGACGTCTTCAACAGATGCAGAAACGTTAAAGTAAGTAATTTAAGAGAACTACGAATATTTACGTATTTTGAAAAATCTAAGTCAGATTTAAATAAAATACTCGTATATATACACGTGAGACAAAACCAGAAATTTATAAATCAATTAGGGTAGATAGGGATTTAGTAAACATACTAATTGTAAAAATTGATAGCCCATTAAGAACCCATGTTAACCAAAATAACACTCTTAATGAGGTAATAACTAAATTTACGCAAACGAAAGCGTTAGATGACCTTATAATGATTAATTTTAGCTATATGCTAAAGAAACAACAAACACAACAAACACAGCAATACTACAAACAACAACAGAACAATAACAAACCACAACAATATAACAAATCACAGCAAAACCCGAATTATAATAGACCCCAACAAGTACAACAGTAGTACACCCCAAACGAACAAAACAAAAATAATAATTCGGCACAAACAAAGGTATAACATATTAGTGTAGATACGCAATATTCATATACGAAAGTAGATACACTACAGGAAGCTGAAGGTGAGGAAAATGAAGAGGTAAATTTTTTAGTGTGGCCTCAATGTCAAAACTCCCCATAATAACCGTAACAATAGGCAGAAAGAAAGTTAAATGTCTAATAGTACATGTTCTACAACTAGTATATTAAAAACTAATACATTAGTAGAACGATTCCCAAAAATAAGATTGCAGAAACCAAAATATTTTAAGATGCTTAATGGTTTAACTGAAGTTAAAAGTGTAGTAAGGACTCCCTTCCCTAAATAGTTCGGAGATCAAGGGACACTCCAGTGGAAATTGATTGATTTTGCGAACGACAATTTATCTAGAATAATAGGACAAAATTTCTTGACTGCATTAAAATCAAAAATAAATACCGAACAACAATATATTGACATACTGGGAACGAAGTTATATTTTGAAGAATATAACTACCCAAAAGAAATTGAAACTGTATGCACAATACAGTCAATACAAAATACCAAATTGACAGAAAGTTTTCATTTAGACCACCTTAATTCAGAGGAAAGAGATGAAACTCTTAACTTGCTTTCAAAATATGAAGATCTTTTCTTTAAAGAAGGAGACATTCTATCAGCAACGAATGAGATAGTAACGACCATAGATAAATCATTATATTCAAAAATATGTACGTATCCACAAGTACATGAAAAGGAAATTAATCGTCAGATCAAAGAAATGCTTCAACAAAATATAATAAGAAAGCAATTCACGCTATAATAGCCCATTGTGGACTGTAGAAAAAAAATTAGACAATTCGGGGATAAAAAATATAGACTTGTTGTCGATTATCGTAAATTAAATGAATTTACAGTAGATGACAAGTATCCTATTCCTAATCTAAACTCCTTGTTGGACAAACTTGGGAGATCACAGTATTTTACTACTCTCGATTTGGCCAAGGGGTTTCACCAAATACCGGTTAGGGAACAGGATAGGAAGAAGACAGCCTTTTCAACACCATGAGGCCATTACGAATTTTTTCGAATGCCATTTGTGTTGAAAAACGCCCCATCCACGTTCCAAAGGCTAATGAATAAAGTCCTTAAGGACCACATTAATAAAACATGTGTAGTGTACATGGATGACATCTTTGTATTCATCACAACCCTACAGGAATATATGGAGGCATTCATATTGTGAGTTCAAAGAGAGCGGACGTGTTTTCTTTTGTTCTAATAAATATTTGAATTTTTACTTTTTTTTTACTTCAATTTGTTAATAATAATTACTGCTTATATTATTGTGCATAACTTTAAATTGATCGTGTTTTCGGGTTAGTTAGTGGTGCATAAATTTTTAAATAGTTTTAATATTTTCTAATTGAGGTATTTTCTTTATATTTTCAAGTGATTAATGCATTTTTGTTTTTGCATTGTTTCATAATTTTTACCTTTGTTATTGTATATAACACTTCAAAATTATTATCTGTGAGCATTGTTGTTGCGAAACCAAACTGTTATTAATCAGTGATTCAGTACCGTTTTGTGTTTCTTTCTGTAGCATTTTGGGCTTCTTTGATTTTTTGTGCGATATCACTTACAGTGTGTACTATTAGTATCTGCATTTTTTTATAAAATTAATTTTTCATAAATTTTTTTTTTTCACAACCTAGGGATATTTCGTCATTCAAGATTAGTGTGCCTTCCGAATCATTCGACGAAGTTTGTAATCCGAAATTCTGGCCTCCAAATATGGTTGTTCATGAATTTAAACATAAGAGTTAGGCTTCCAGTACTCACTAGTTCATCTTCGGCTCCAAGCTCGGCTCCAGGAAACTAGCTTCCTGCCTTCATCATATCTCTATAATATATCAAAATGTTAAAAGTTTATTGTCCAAGCTTAACAATTTGTATGGGGATAATTTCTCCTTTGAATCTGATGTTATAGCGTTTTCCGAGACATGGCTTCACTCTGGTATTCTTAGTAATGAAATTTTCTGTTCAAATTTCATCACATATAGAATAGATCGCCCTATTCGACGCGAAGGTGGTGTCCTCATTGCTGTTGTCTCTCACCTAAGATTAGAATTTCTTGTTCTAAACTGTTCAGCCAATATTGAGTTTATATGCGTGAGGTTATTTTTGCCTCATGAATCTGTTTATATATCGTGTTTTTATATTCCACCTAAATCCAATTTGGAAACTTACATGTGTCATGCTAGAGCCATTAACTCTGTTAATAATATTCTTCGGGACCGTGACTCTTTTATCATGCTAGGTGATTTTAATCTCCCATTCATTTTGTGGTCCTTTTTTGGTATCTCAAAGAATCCAGTTCTTTCACACAACATGATGTCTTGGACACACTGGTTGAATTTTCCTTGTTTCAAATGAACTCTGTAGTAAACCATTACAATAGATCACCTGATCTTGTGTTTAGTAATGATTCTGCTGGTACTTCTGTGTCAAGATGGCAACCTTTAAGTATTCCTGAGGGTACTTACCATCCAACTTTGGAAATATCCCATTCTGTAACCCGTCCTGTTTTTTTTTCCCTATAACGCTGTTTCGACAGTGTCATGTAAACCACCTTGGTTTACAAGAAGCCTTTCTAACCTGAAGAACATTACGTCGAAGCTATATAAAAACTTTAAGAGTTCTGGCTCTTCTATTGCTTTTGCTAACTTTTGTGTGGCCCGGGCTAATTTTCTTTCATTAAATAACCTTTGTTATAATAACTATCTCTCACGTTGTAGACTGCAATTTTCACGCGACACTAAGCAGTTCTATAACTTTGCGAACTCAAAGCGCAAATCTTCTTTATTTCCCTCATCAATGTATCTAGTTAATGATCATGGCCACACTGATTTGGGTATTGCAGATCTGTTTGCAAAATTCTTTCAATCCACTAATTCCTCTGAATCCTATATTCAAAACAGGTATTCATATCCCATTTCCCATTGTAACATCATTGTTTCTCCTCGCTGCCTACGGGACTCCTGATCACACTGCAGGCTGGATGAACTGGATGTCGCTGATTTGGGTCACCTTTACCATCTGCATTATTGTAGCTTATTAATTCATATGTCTCTGACCACACATAGCTGTGAGTAGGGGCATAGCTCGCTACTATTTGTAAATAAATTTCCCCCATCGGGTCAGAGCCTGGTATTTCATATTATCCTTATTTATTTATTTTCATGCTTTTTTTTCCTATTTATTGTTTGTTCTCTTTTTTTTTGTAATTAATTTATTTTAGTTTAAGTTCAATTCAATTTATATTTTTGTCTTATTTTTAAGTGTTAATTGGTACATTTATTTTTGTTTTTAAGCTGACAGTTTCTTTGTACCAACAAGGTTTCTATAATTCAGAAATTTAAAATACCAACTAATAATAAGCAAATTAAATCTTTCTTAAGAATGTAAGGTTTCTATAGGAAGTTTATAAAGGATTATGCTAAAATTGCGTTTCCAATGTCAAGATGTCTGAAAAAAGACCAAATAATTAATACGAATGACCCTGCCTATTTAACGGCATTCGGAAAATTAAAAGATATGGTGATAAACACTTCCATATTAAGGTACCCAAATTTTTGTAAAAAATTTAAAGTTACAACGGACGCAAGTAACTTTGCTGTAGGAGCAGTGCTCTCTCAACATCCAATAGCATGTGCATCTCATACCCTTAATAAGCACGAATGTAACTATTCCACTATTGAAAACGAATTACTAGCTATAGGGTGGGCAGTAAAATAATAAAGGCCGTACCTATTTGAAAGAGAATTCGATCTCGAGAGTGGCTTATGACCAAATACTCTGGGAAGGATATAAGCCCAAGACTACAGAGATGGCTTATTAATCTAGGAGAATATAACTTCTCATTAGAATACATAAAAGTTAAGAATGAAGATATAAGGGAAGCTATCGAAATACAACAGTGAATGGGAACAAATCCAATCCAAGAACTAAAAGAAAATGCTTCAATAGAAGTGCACACCGTCCATACTCAAGAGGAGGACTTAGGGTATATTGTGTCTATCCTCGATACGGTCGTTAACCGAGCAACAAGTAAAGTAATAATATATTCTCATCTCAATGACCACGAATATTATTAATAAAAATAAGAAATAAACTTATAGAAAAGAATATGCTGCGATATCTCATGTTAAATTTGTAAAACGTACAAAGTTAGCTAGAGATATAGAATCTGAAGATGAACTAAAAACTCATATTGCCCATTTCCTTAAAAACTAATGTGGTCATTGTGGAATAATAGCCACATATGAAAAGCTGAAAACAATAATATATAAACCTGACTTAAAAACATATATCCACAAAATCATAAATAATTGCATTATATGTAGTGGAGGGAAATATGATCGCAATCCGATCAGAAATAAATACTACCTACGGAAACACCCACAACGTTAAATGAAGTAATTCACGTTGACACTTATGTGAATAGCAAACATTCATTTATCGTCTTTATAGACAAGTTTTCCAAAACGCTACTTGTTTACCTTTAGCAGACAGAAATAATAAAACAATTGCAAGCAAAATTCTAGAGTTTCTGACCTTGAAAGGAAAACCGAAAAAGTTTATATTCGATGACGAATTTAGTACAGCAACAATAAAAGACTTTCTAGACCAATACTATGCGACAAAACCCAATAGCCATACAGGCAATAGTGACATAGAACGATTAAATAATACAATAACGAAAAAAATTAGAACACTAAATTTAGAAGAGAAATTGCTAATAACAGCATAAATGAACAAGGCAATCATGTTCTATAACGATACTTTGCATAGTGCCACTAAAAGTACTCCATAAGAAGTACAAAATTTCAAAGTTGACCATGAAATAATTCATAAAAGGTTAATCCAAGAAAGGAAAGAATTATACAGAAGGCCAACGAAAAAAGAGAATTTTGCCGTGAGGATAGGGAAACTGGCTTAATACAAAATTATAAAAATGTCAGGCACAAGGAACAACCCAAGTTTAGGAAGGCTAATTTAAGAAATATAAATACCAGTAATATAAATTTGCAGGTGATAATTCTAATCTTGCTAATGACGATAATTCTCAATGCTTTTAATTGTCCCGATAATGACAAATAATGGATAGTGTATAATACCAGTAGAAACAGTAGAAGTTGTCAACGAAACAAATATAATATTACATGTAATACACCCTTACGAATTAATGAAAGTACTGGATACCGTACAAGAAAATACGGAAACCCTTATGATAAATAAGAGACTATACCTTACTAAACAAATAGAAAACGTTAGAGCAAAAATAAATTCTATGTTGCCCCATAACGAGGTAATGCACAGAAATTGTTGTTTGGAGTCATGAACGATGATGACATAGAACAAATTGAACAGTACTTACAAAATAACAGAATAAATAATTTACAGACAATAAATACCATTAACAAACAAATTGAAATAAATACCAAATTCAATTACTCCATAACAATTCATTCGAAGTTGAGCATTCAAACAGCCAAGACGTGTTTACCGCTCAAATATATGTGTGTATTTAACTTTTTAAGTTTTTCTAAACGTTGTTTTTTTATTTTTAAAATTAATATACAATAATTCAAGTGGAAAGTGAAAACTATAGTGCTAATATAACTCTGCTCATCAAAAGAGCCAAAAGCCACAATCAAAGACAACGAGAAATGCTTATTTCTCGTTCGTCTCAACTGAACAGAGAAACAAAAATAATGTTCCCCTTCTAAGCACAAGCTCGCTTGAGCTTAGAGCTAGATCTTGCTCTCCCGCTCTGTGCTTAATAACAGACACTCACTACCATGGAGTGCGCAGTGCCCTTTGCCGCAAACTCCTTTTGATGTAACACCGGTAGTAACTGTATCAAAAACTGCAACAAACAACACACAAAGCCCATCTTATACAGCAACAGCTAACTCAGCATCAACAGCAAAGCACTCAGCAACTGCAACGATCATTTCGTCGCATGCAGTTACTGCAACAACAACTAGCACCACTACACAAAATCGCAACAACAACAACAATTCGCCCAATCAGGATTTGATCGATAGCGATAATTGTGAGTTTTTCTCTTATGAGAACAGAGAAACTAAGCCATTTAAAGCCGTCCTCTCTGGTCTAGATAAGTTACCTAATGACGAGATTAAAACAATGTTAATTTCTCATGATCTACAATGCAATGATGTTAAAACAATTGAAAGAACAACAAGAGCTGGTTTTAAAATTCTGTTATATGTAGTATATCTGGTAAACAAATCGACAACTCTTCAAAAACTGAGGAAAGACCATCCGTACATCAACCATACTAAGGTTCGCTGTGAATATAAAACAAAGTCACCTAGCAAACTAACACAATGTTACAACTGTCAACTTTTTGGAACTTTTTGGTCAAACCGTTGTAATGTCGACACATCGTGTGCTTTCTGCGCCGGCCGCCATAAGACGTCATTGTGCCCAGTCACAGGAATACTTCGTTGTGCAAACTGCAGAGGTGCTCACCCTTCCACCGACGCTGCCTGCCCTTGCCGGGCTTCGTATATTGCTTGAATTCAAAAGAGGTCGCCAAACCCCAAACAATACTTAAACCACAACAACCCAGCTCAACTCAACGGTAGTTACCAGCACAATAATTACAGCACTAGCGCTGCTCCTAATACTACAACAAATACTCCAGTTATGCAAAGTAAATTGCCTGCTCTAAGCTATAGGAACGCTCTCGTCGGCTCCCAAGAAAGAGCACCACCCACATACATAAAGACGACAAGAGCGTCAGCTGATAAATCGAACACCGATTTATTTTCGTTTGAAGAAATAACCTCTATTACGTCAGAGCTTATGGACAAACTCCAAAGATGTTCAAATAAGAGTGAGCAATTTAATGTTATCACACAATTATTACTTAAATATGTCTATAGTAATAAATAATGTAGATTATATAAATATTATGGCATGGAATGCTCGTGCCGTCATTGCAAAGCGAATTGAACTAGTTCATTTCCTCAGCAAAAATCAAATTCACATCTGTCTTGTTAGCGAAACATGGCTAACGCATAATAACAAATTATCCATTCCTAACTACCTTGTCTATAGAAATGATCGTGCAACTAATAGAGGCGGAGGTGTTGCTATTATTGTCCACAAGTCTATAAAGCATGAAAAAATTAAAAGCTTAAACACACATTTTATTGAAAACATTGCCATAAAAATATACACAGACTCCAATAAATCGATCAAAATTTATTCGGCGTACTTTCCTGGTCCTTCAGCCAAATGTTTAAACAATCATTGCATTACTTCATTGATAACCCAGCACATTAAAAGTATGTTTAAGTCTGACTTGCTTAAAATATCTCGATTAGATGGTGATTACATAGTGGGTGGTGACTTAAATTGCAGAAATCAATTCTGGAACTGTTCCATTGCGAACTCTTTTGGTAATACCCTTCATGAGCTCTTGTCCTTAGGGAAATTTTCCATTCTATTCCCCAAAGACTCAACCTATATCCCGGCAAGTTATAAAGGTAAACCGTCCACTCTTGATATCTTTCTTACAAATTCGCCGACAAACTTTTCTGAGCCTGTTGTTCATGCAGAGCTTTCATCTGACCTTCTCCCCGTTTTATTCAAATTCAGTAAAAGAGTTAAAATTACTAAACCTGAAACATATTTGCTGTACTCAAAAGCTGATTGGATGAAGTTTAAGCGTCTATTTAGTGCTTCATCTCATGAAAATCTTGACTTCTTTCAGAACTCAGAATCTGATTCTGAAACTATTGACTCGATGGCCGACATACTTCAAATCGATATAATAAATGCTATTAAACAGTCAGTACCTGCAAAGCTAGTTAGGCCAATAGTCCGTAAACTTTCACCATCCATTAAAAACATCATTACTCTAAGAAACACAACCCTAAGGAAATGGATTAGAACCAGGCAACCCATCTTTAAAACCAGAGTAAATTTATTAAATTATGAAATTCGGAAGAAGCTATTTGAACTAAATAATGTCTCTTGGAATCATAAATTGTCTAAATTAGGCAAAAGTACCAAATCCTTTTGGAAACTCACAAAAATCATCAAAAATAAAAAACAATTTATTCCAAGTTTCAGCTTCAATGACAGTGTTTACAATACTAAATTAGAAAAGGCTAACTTACTTGCCGACATATTTGAGTCTAAAAAATCAAACTGAGACCTACTCTGACTCGACCACATCTGAAATTGTGCGAAATTCCCTTTGTGACCTCACTGCCCGTTAGTACATTCATCTAGCCCTGAAATCACATCTGAGGAAGTTCAGGTTATCATAAAATCACTTAAAAATAAGAAATCTCCGGGTATCGAAAAAATTCCTAATATTTGCCTTAAACAAATACCTTGTGAGACTCTGGCGTTTTTCACAAAAATTTTAAATCATTGTGTTAAAATTGGATATTTTCCTTTAAAATGGAAAATCGCTAAAAACATCCCCATTCCAAAGCCAGGAAAACCTCCCGATTCTCCAGATAGTTACCGGCCAATAAGCTTACTATGTGGCTTCTCCAAAATCCTTGAACGTCTAATTAAGATCAGGTTAAATTTACACCTAAAAAAAATTCTATTTTACCAACAGTCCAATTCGGATTTTGATCTTTTCTTAACAGTATTCAGCGCTTAAAAAATCAGTTGGCATGGTAACACTTGACATAGAAGCCGCTTTTGATACAGTTTGGCATAATGGCCTGATTTTTAAATTAATATCTTGTAATACCCCTACTTACATTACTAAATTAATACAAAGCTTTCTAACTGATAGGTACTTTTATGTCAGTCTAAACGGAACTGACTCCAAGAGGAAGCTAATAAGTGCTGGTGTCCCACAGGGTTCTGTGCTCGGACACATCCTTTATAATATTTA
Organism: Amiota mariae; assembly: GCA_035041805.1. NCBI lineage: Eukaryota > Metazoa > Arthropoda > Insecta > Diptera > Drosophilidae > Amiota > Amiota mariae. The sequence continues at coordinate 26,711 of JAWNKV010000775.1, forward strand.
TACTTTCGACATCCCTTTGTTTGAAAGATGTAATTCGCTTATTTTTGCGGATGACACAGCTCTTTATAGTATTGGTAACACATGCACAGATATACAAAATGAGCTACAAAGCTCATTGGACTCCCTATCATCTTATTTCAAAAACTGAGGAAAGACCATCCGTACATCAACCATACTAAGGTTCGCTGTGAATATAAAACAAAGTCACCTAGCAAACTAACACAATGTTACAACTGTCAACTTTTTGGAACTTTTTGGTCAAACCGTTGTAATGTCGACACATCGTGTGCTTTCTGCGCCGGCCGCCATAAGACGTCATTGTGCCCAGTCACAGGAATACTTCGTTGTGCAAACTGCAGAGGTGCTCACCCTTCCACCGACGCTGCCTGCCCTTGCCGGGCTTCGTATATTGCTTGAATTCAAAAGAGGTCGCCAAACCCCAAACAATACTTAAACCACAACAACCCAGCTCAACTCAACGGTAGTTACCAGCACAATAATTACAGCACTAGCGCTGCTCCTAATACTACAACAAATACTCCAGTTATGCAAAGTAAATTGCCTGCTCTAAGCTATAGGAACGCTCTCGTCGGCTCCCAAGAAAGAGCACCACCCACATACATAAAGACGACAAGAGCGTCAGCTGATAAATCGAACACCGATTTATTTTCGTTTGAAGAAATAACCTCTATTACGTCAGAGCTTATGGACAAACTCCAAAGATGTTCAAATAAGAGTGAGCAATTTAATGTTATCACACAATTATTACTTAAATATGTCTATAGTAATAAATAATGTAGATTATATAAATATTATGGCATGGAATGCTCGTGCCGTCATTGCAAAGCGAATTGAACTAGTTCATTTCCTCAGCAAAAATCAAATTCACATCTGTCTTGTTAGCGAAACATGGCTAACGCATAATAACAAATTATCCATTCCTAACTACCTTGTCTATAGAAATGATCGTGCAACTAATAGAGGCGGAGGTGTTGCTATTATTGTCCACAAGTCTATAAAGCATGAAAAAATTAAAAGCTTAAACACACATTTTATTGAAAACATTGCCATAAAAATATACACAGACTCCAATAAATCGATCAAAATTTATTCGGCGTACTTTCCTGGTCCTTCAGCCAAATGTTTAAACAATCATTGCATTACTTCATTGATAACCCAGCACATTAAAAGTATGTTTAAGTCTGACTTGCTTAAAATATCTCGATTAGATGGTGATTACATAGTAGGTGGTGACTTAAATTGCAGAAATCAATTCTGGAACTGTTCCATTGCGAACTCTTTTGGTAATACCCTTCATGAGCTCTTGTCCTTAGGGAAATTTTCCATTCTATTCCCCAAAGACTCAACCTATATCCCGGCAAGTTATAAAGGTAAACCGTCCACTCTTGATATCTTTCTTACAAATTCGCCGACAAACTTTTCTGAGCCTGTTGTTCATGCAGAGCTTTCATCTGACCTTCTCCCCGTTTTATTCAAATTCAGTAAAAGAGTTAAAATTACTAAACCTGAAACATATTTGCTGTACTCAAAAGCTGATTGGATGAAGTTTAAGCGTCTATTTAGTGCTTCATCTCATGAAAATCTTGACTTCTTTCAGAACTCAGAATCTGATTCTGAAACTATTGACTCGATGGCCGACATACTTCAAATCGATATAATAAATGCTATTAAACAGTCAGTACCTGCAAAGCTAGTTAGGCCAATAGTCCGTAAACTTTCACCATCCATTAAAAACATCATTACTCTAAGAAACACAACCCTAAGGAAATGGATTAGAACCAGGCAACCCATCTTTAAAACCAGAGTAAATTTATTAAATTATGAAATTCGGAAGAAGCTATTTGAACTAAATAATGTCTCTTGGAATCATAAATTGTCTAAATTAGGCAAAAGTACCAAATCCTTTTGGAAACTCACAAAAATCATCAAAAATAAAAAACAATTTATTCCAAGTTTCAGCTTCAATGACAGTGTTTACAATACTAAATTAGAAAAGGCTAACTTACTTGCCGACATATTTGAGTCTAAAAAATCAAACTGAGACCTACTCTGACTCGACCACATCTGAAATTGTGCGAAATTCCCTTTGTGACCTCACTGCCCGTTAGTACATTCATCTAGCCCTGAAATCACATCTGAGGAAGTTCAGGTTATCATAAAATCACTTAAAAATAAGAAATCTCCGGGTATCGAAAAAATTCCTAATATTTGCCTTAAACAAATACCTTGTGAGACTCTGGCGTTTTTCACAAAAATTTTAAATCATTGTGTTAAAATTGGATATTTTCCTTTAAAATGGAAAATCGCTAAAAACATCCCCATTCCAAAGCCAGGAAAACCTCCCGATTCTCCAGATAGTTACCGGCCAATAAGCTTACTATGTGGCTTCTCCAAAATCCTTGAACGTCTAATTAAGATCAGGTTAAATTTACACCTAAAAAAAATTCTATTTTACCAACAGTCCAATTCGGATTTTGATCTTTTCTTAACAGTATTCAGCGCTTAAAAAATCAGTTGGCATGGTAACACTTGACATAGAAGCCGCTTTTGATACAGTTTGGCATAATGGCCTGATTTTTAAATTAATATCTTGTAATACCCCTACTTACATTACTAAATTAATACAAAGCTTTCTAACTGATAGGTACTTTTATGTCAGTCTAAACGGAACTGACTCCAAGAGGAAGCTAATAAGTGCTGGTGTCCCACAGGGTTCTGTGCTCGGACACATCCTTTATAATATTTATACTTTCGACATCCCTTTGTTTGAAAGATGTAATTCGCTTATTTTTGCGGATGACACAGCTCTTTATAGTATTGGTAACACATGCACAGATATACAAAATGAGCTACAAAGCTCATTGGACTCCCTATCATCTTATTTCTATCAATGGAAAATTAAGGTAAATGCCGTTAAAACTAAAGCGATTTATTTCACAATGAAAAGAAAGCCAGTCTTTTTGCCAAGCGTAGAGCTTCAACTTAATAACTCCAACATTAAACGGGAAAATTCAGTTAGGTATCTGGGTGTTATTCTAGATAAAAAACTTCTATACAGTGTGCATATCAGTAAAACCATAGACAAAATAAATAAGACTGTACGTATCTTATAGCCGTTTATCAACCGCAGATCAAAACTTTCGATCCAAAATAAACTAACCATCTACAAATCAATACTTCAATACTTTTACCTATTATGTTATATGGGTCTGAAATATAGGGTGGCTGTGCAAAGACTCATATAAGAAAATTGCAGACTGTCCAAAACAAAATTTTGAAAATGATATTTGACCTACCATACTTCTTGCAACAAATCTTTTGCATATAAAAGCATATGTTGAAACGATTGATGAGCTCATCTCTCGTGCTACAAGTAAATTTAGGCAAAAAACATCTAATATTGCACAGCTACGTGCTGACAGGTACTTCCCCTCCTAGGTTTCGACTAGCTTTTATAAAGTATAATACCAGCATTCCTTTAGATTTAAGTAGTTTAAGTTTAAAAAAAAAAATTTTTTTGGTCCAAGGTTTTTAATGCCATCTTTGCTTGGGTAATTTAAAAGTAACAACCATAAATGTTAATAATTAAATTAACTAAGTCAAAATTATAATGTTTCAGTACACAGTAAGTCTAAACTCTGATAAATATTAGTTGCTAGCTTTAAGCAATACTATAAAATGTATATATATGTATATGGCGAATAAAGCAAATTATCAATCAAAATTCAACATATAAGACGTCTTTCCTCCTGCACCTGTTGAGCAGGGTGTTGAGGTCTTGGAGTCGTTCTTTGAGGACTTATTCATCATCTGGTTTTAAATTTCCCTCTCTCAGTCGTCCGATGACGATGGCTCGCTGTCGCTGTGTCTTTGTCTTTAAGCCTCCCTTACGTTTAGGTGGCTTTGCTGTCTTAGGAATTGTTGTAAACCTTTCGTCTCTGGCTTGGGCTCGTTGTTTTGCTAGGGTAGTTGTCTTTTTTGTTGTTTTTTTTTTTTTGTTTTACAAAATGAGTTCTATTTTTTGTTGTTGTTGTTTTTGAAACGTCAGCGCTGTCATTTTGAAATAATTCATTTGTTTGAAGTTTGCTGGTATTGCTGTAGTTTCTGTTCTTGTTATTACAAAAACACTCAAATAATTAACTTTAATTTGCATTCACTATAACTTTCGGTTCATGTTATATATTATTTATAGTAGTATTTGTAAATGTGTTGTATTTAATTTTATTAAATCGATAAATATCATAACTTTTTTTTTTAAGATATTTATTAAGTCACAAGCAATAAATTATGACAGAACAGCCGACCGGGTCCTGTAACGGTCGCCATGTAGAATAAAAGACGTCTTGTATGTTGAATAGTTCTTTCTTCAATAATCTTTATTTAGCTTTTTGGATTTGCCTAAATCTAGAATTGAAAGGGAGCAGTGTGATTATGCAATATATTTGTATATGTGTCCGTATGTACATTTGCATAAACAGTCTGTAGTTAGACTGCAAGCGCAGCATAATCGAGCACGACAGTCAGTGACTGAAGTGGCTGATCATGTTACCGTGGGATCGGAATGTGCGCTGGCATAAACATTTTATGTATTTTAGGTTTATTTTTTTTTCATTATGTTTATATATGCAACAAAGTGTTACATACTGATAAATACATATAATTGCATAAGCACACTACAGCGATGTTAGGGCTAGGGATTCAAAATACCTTTTGTGAATTTTGCTTAGTGACTGGATTAAAATCATGTATTGTTTCTTTTAAAACCTGCAGTTTATTTTTAAGATGAGAAAAAGCTTATTGCGCCCTTCTGATGCATTTTCGCTAAGGCAACCGACAGGAACAAGAGATACATTGATTTGGTAACCGTGTACTAAAATCTTATGAACTGTTGGCGACATCGGGTACCATGGATACGTAGACATATTAGACTCCAAAGATTTTCTACAGAAATTGTGGAATTTGAGGTTATCAATTTTATATTCGCAAGAATTGCAATTAAAACTGTATGGAGGTTTTCAAGAATATTTGGTAAATGGGCAAAATTGGGCAAAAAAACGTTAATAACACATTTAAATAGACATATTAAACTATAATCACAAATGTTTACATTTTGTCACAAATTGGCAAAAAGTTAGTTTTCAATCCACGTGACACGGTCAAGTTGGTAAGATTTTTTCTATTTTATTTTATTTTATTTTAAAAGAAACTAGGACTATAATAATAAAATTATAACCTAGATATATTTATGAGCCTTCAGCTGAGAAAGTTGTTTAGGTAAGAGAATTAATGTAAAATTAAATATTGCATTCGGTTTATCGCGTCGATGGTACACCAGTTCCTCCTGAAACCGTATTGGTTTTTGTGTAGGCTATTTGGACCTTCAGTAACCTGTTCAAGACGTCGACTTATGATACGCTCCAGTATCTTTCCTATTGTGTTCAACATACACATTGGACTATATGATGACGGCTGATCTGGCGGCTTGCTCCCTTTCGGTATCAACACCAGCCTCTGTCGCTTCCAGCAATAAGGAAAGGTGCCCGCTTCCAGGCAAACATTCAGTACTCCACAGAAGGCCTCCGTATTCCTCTGTATTGCGTACGTTAAGACACTGTTGGGGATTCCATCCAGGTCGGGTGTCTTTTTGCTTTCCGTTCTTTTGAATGCGTAAAGTAGCTCATCTGCCGTAATGAGGGGAGTTGTCTCCGCAACCTCCTCTGGTGACCAAAGATTATGCTCATGTTGTGGGAAGAGATTCTGCACAATATGCAATATAATCGTTGGGCTAACCGTTGCCGGTTAGCAACTCAGCATGCTTCGCTTTATATACGGCCTGCCGGTGTAGGAAATTATATGTTCCCCTTGCTCTTTGTGCCTTCTAGACCTGTTGCATTCCCTTCTGAGCTGCCCAATATCAGCATTCCACCAATAATTTGGTGTACGCCGATTGTTCCGAACTTTCCTGGGCATCAAGGCATCACATGCATTAGTTACAGCTCTCATTATGATATTAACTTGCTGTTGCACAGACCCTTGCAGGCTATTAACTCCTTCTAGCATCGATATATCTAGCATACCTATTTTTATTCCATTCTTTTGCGCTCTTGGAACTGGTCTGCAGGCGCGGCGAGGGCACGCATTTGTGGTGTTCACTTCAATTGCATTGTGGTCACTGAGTGTGAGGACATCAAGTACTTCCCACTTTGAGAGGTGAGCAAGAGACCTACTGGCAAAAGTGAGATCAAGGCACAAAAATTCACCGTTGTTTGTTGGCAAAGGGTTTTAACCTTGGCTTTTTCTTCCAAAGCCTTTATTAAAACGCCCTCATATTCCTTGGCTCTAGTTTTACCGCCACCTTTAAGCTCAAGAAGTAGTTCTCCTTTGCGGGTTTTCCTCACTTTGATCACCTTTTCGCCGAGCTCTTTTAGTTCTGGCTGCTTCTTGATCAGCCATAGCATATCAGCGAAGGTTGTTTCCCCTTGTCCCGAGATAACAATGGAATCAGGACGAATGCGCTGTTGCTTCTCGGTACTCTTTGCCTTTTTTATGTTCTTTGCCTTTCTTCGAACTTCTTTCCACTCCTTGTTCGGTTTGGCAGAGAAGGCGCTGGCTTCTCAGGTCGCGTTGTTACCTTTACAGATGGGAGCTGCTAGTCTGGTGCTGATTGCGTAAGACTCGCTTGCTGAGCAGGCATTACCAAATGTGTGCTGGATATGCTTTTGCCAGTTAGCCCCTCTACATCATCCGCTTGCACTGGTGTCAGTAACCTCCCATGCAGTCTCCTTACTGTCTTTTGGTTTGGTTCACCCGCTGGCAGAAGCGGCATACGACCACTTGCTCCACATAAGCCCGGCGTTGACTGCGCGAACTTCTCCTTTGTACCCATCACAGGAGCGGGTTCGCAATCACCGGGTATCTCCCGTACTGCCAAGAGATACAATCGGCTAATGCTATCGATTGTATCTCTCATAGGCTGATGGACCGATCTTCGTTTGTCATTGTCCATCATTGCCACCAACTCCTTAATCTTGCAGCCAAACTTTTTGAAGGAGTCGGATCCATCCTCGGTTGCCTTTTGGGTTGAGGGCTAGGTAGACATAGACTGGAAGGCCCGTTTGCATCCAGCAGATCTACATCGCTGTTCTCCTCCTCTACGGTTGGCTGCCCCGCTGCCTGCTGTGTCTCGATCGGAGAACGTGGCGTTTTAGTGCTTCTCCTAAACGGATCGGGGACAGTCAAAAGATCTAAGCTTGTAGCATTCGATGATTCAGGAGCTAAGTTGTCCACCCCTATATCAAAGCGGTTACAGTATGACGACGACTGGGGGCCCGCTTTCTCACCCACCATAGTCGCCGGTACTAGGCTTCCGTTACCTAGCACAGTAATCTTATTTCCATTTTCTTCTCTCATGATTGGTTTTCTGTCTGGGATCCTACCCATATCCGTTTACCTTCAGCCAGGTCTAGCACAGCCGCCCTTGACATGGGGACAGACGCTGACCAGGAAGCCACCCATTCTGGGAACCGTCGTGCCTGGATTTTTTTTTTTCGTCTTCTCGCATCAGCTAACCAACTTACGGATGTCAGATTGGTCATCGTCCAGAAGCACCTAATGTGAATATTTGTCAATTTGTATTTGTGTGAATTGTTTTAATTATGTGTTATAATAGAAAAAATCTAACCAACTTGACGGTGTCTCATGGATTGAAAACTAACTTTTTGCCAATTTGTGTCAAAATGTAAAAATTTGTGATTATAGTTTAATATGTCTATTTAAATGTGTTATTAACGTTTTTTGACCAATTTTTCCCATTTATCAAATATTCTTGAAAACATCCATACAGTTTTAATTGCAATTCTTGCGAATATAAAGTTGATAACCTCAAATTCTGTAGAAAATCTTTGGAGTCTAATATGTCTACGTATCCATGGTACCCGATGTCGCCAACAGTTCATAAGATTTTAGTCCACGGTTACCAAATCAATGTATCTCTTGTTCCTGTCGGTTGCCTTAGCGAAAATGTATCAGAAGGGCTCAATAAGCTTTATAAAGAAGATACATATGCTGTTTGTAATTACTTATATTTAGTCTTACTCAAAACATTGATCGTGCCGTGCGCGAAATAAAACTACTTATATATTCTAAATTACCCTGTGCGTTATTCAATTTTTATAACATATTTAATAGTTCAAGAAAAAGCTCTTGGACTCAACAGTGGGCTTATTTCAAATCTCTTATAGCTTGGGTTGATTGTCGACACACTATGTATAGAGCCTTCAGTTAGTTGGCCCTTTGTGAATAATGAAGTCATTGGATCGATGAGTCGCTGCCCTTTTAGATCCAATAATAAACCATAGAAGGTTAAAAACTTGGCTCCTATGATTGCTGATTGAACGGTGGCAATCTCGAATGACCAATTAAAGATGCGCCACAAGTTGAGGTGGAGCTTCAAATTGACTGAACCGAATGTGTCAATAACTGATCTGTTAGCGGCAAAGAGCTTAAAATCTTTCATCTGTAGTTTCTTATTTTTGAATAATGTTGCTGGGATATCGAAATAGTTGTTCCTGAGACAATCAGAAAATTTATGCTAGATGTGCAGTCGGTATTCTTTGGGAGGTCGGGCTAAGGCTGTGCTGCCAACGGCCACCTCTACGTTTGACAGTTGACTTAGTTTCCCTGCTGAGACTTCCAAGAACAGGGCTGCGTACACTCGCGCGCTTTAGATACAAATATCTTATGGTAGAAATATAAGCGTTCTTGTACACTAGGTAGAACGCGACGATCACGGGATTGTATAGACTTTTCGTGGCGGCTGATGCTCGCTATTGCTGCTCTGAGTTCATTTAGCGAAGCTTTCATTTCGAATTTGAAATCATCGAAATTCTTGCTTCCACTGCCCGACGAAGCTCACACGGGCTCTTCCATCCATTCATCCGCGAGTATAGCTTGCTCTTCGATCGAAGCTGAACGCAGCTGGAGCAGTTCTGACGGCTTCTTATTCCCAAGCTTGAGCTCAGTTAGGGCCCTATGGAATTGTCTATCAGCAGATTCCGTGAAACGTTCGATAATTAATGCTTTGAACGAGTTATATTTTTTGGCTTCCGGCGGCTGTGCAAAAACAGCCGGTAAGCTCGCTCAAAATCTCTGGGTCTAAGGCACACAGGACGTGGCTTGTTGTCTTTCCATGCTGTGGCATTACCTATATTAGGGTCGGGTGTGCCATTATTTGACGTAGTAAGCTGATCACCATTGCTCATGATGATATTTTCTTTGCGCGTCCCTTTTTGCCAGTCTAGTATTGTAAAAACCTCCCTCGGAACCAACATTTGCTTCCGACGATGTGCCGTTGCCAGATTGACTGGTTTCGTTGATGTCGCCACAGTTTTTTTTGCTTTTTTCGTCTATTTTACTTCAAGGGAAAAGAGATTTTGATGAAAAGCCTCAAAACAACTTAAATGTTAAATTCTTTAAATGCAGTTTAGCGAGGAAAACAATAAAATATAGTTCTTGGTACTTTTTTCCTTTAATAACGTGAGATAAGAGAGAATTTAACCAAAACGCCTCTAAAAAATTAGGCTTTTCAAAACCGTCAAAAGCAGTTTCCAGCACACCGTGAAATGAAACTGGGTTGGAATTGAGACGTTTCCAGCGCATATCTGTTTTGTTTTTGTAATTCTCATATGTAATCTTTCTGATCAGAAAAAATACTCGATAGATGAACCGTTATGTTTTTTGCTACCGTATTTTATTTTATTTTTAAAGAAAAAGCTTGTATTAATTTTGTGTTACCAGATAAGCGCCTTCAAATAGAATTTCAGTTATCTCGCTCAATTTGGCAACCAAGATCACCAATTTTAATTTTTTTTTTAAACTATTAAATTTCTTTAAGTTAACGGTAAATTTGGGAAGAAAAACATTTTTATCCTTGGAATAAAAAGCAAAGATTGAAGCATACTTCGAGTCTGGACTATCGCTACGTAAATTTGCTTAAAAAACTGACAAATACAGAAAAACGATTACCAATTTTCTTCGTAATAAGGAAAACTAGGGAAAAACTTCAAGAACCGTAATAATCGAGTGCTTTCCCAAGCAGACAGGACAGCTATACTGAGGGAATCCGCACAACTCGTCTTCCAAAATCAAGGAAAAAACAGGTGTTAAAGCGAGCTTATCAACGATGCAAAGAGAGCTGCACACCTACGGAGACAATAAATTGAAAACAACACCACTTAATAAGGTCAGAAAAAAAATGCGCTTGAGTTTTGCTCGCGTGCACATGACGTGGAATATAGTGGCATACCGTTGCCTTTTTAGATGAAAAGAAGTTTAATTTGGAAGGACCTGATGGCTGCAACTATTACTTTCATGACATTCGTAAAGAGGAGCATTATTTGGACCGCCTGCGCAGCCGGGTGGTTGGTTTGATGGTGTCGGGTGCTGTATCCTACTACGACACCTGAGGTTGATGTTCTTGAGTGGCCACCAGCGACCTGACTTAAACATCATCGAGAACATTTGGGTATGTTTGGCTAGAAAAGTGTACGAGTTTGAAAAACAATAAACAACCTAAGCAGAGTTAATCGAAGGCATGAAACACGCCACCATTTTCTTAAACTATATTGGGCAACTCTACAATTCAACGCCCAATCGAATTTACGAAGTGATTTTTTTCAAAACAGTTTATAAAACTAATTCTTTTACAACAACCACAGGGAAAAGTGACGTAATTGAGGGTTGTTGTTGCAGAAATCGAATGAATTCTTAAAACTGTTGAAAAAAACAAAACTACATTTTAAACAACTGTCGACTGGTCGCCCAGCAGCAGTGCTGTGCAATTTCTGTTTTGTTTTTTTTTTTTTGTTGCGCTACAACAGAAACAGCTGATCATTGCACAAACAAATTTGAAGTACATTATAAATTGTAATTGTCTTTTTAAATTTTAATAAAATAAGTAGCAGGGATGAAAAAGGCAGCTATTTGCATACACTGCGAACTGCTCTTAATCAATTAAGCAATTTCCATTTTAAATTCTCACATCCGATTGAGTTGAATTTGGCGGACATGACCAAAAACTTGGTAGTACAGAAGCAGGCTGCCCACTCAGTTACAGCAGTTTAACCTCTGTTTAGCATTAAAACTGGAAGTACATTAACGACTGCAACGAAAGTTGAATCATTAAAAAAGGAAGTATGTATTTTCATTATCATATAATAAATTAAATTGAAATAACTTTTTAATTAGATATGAAAGTCTGCCAACAAATTAAACATAAATACTGCAAAGAAATTTCCATTTACCAAATCAGTTTTTTGTCATTCAAGACAGTTCTTTTGGTTCACAAGCAGCTGTTTTTTGATTCACAAACCAGTTCATTTCTACTTTCTATCCCAAGCCACTTTTCCCCCAGAGCCCGCGCGAGCTTAGGTCCATTAAAAACAGAACAAGACTGGGTATCGACCACAAGTCACTTCGGTACTGAACTACTGGAGTTAGTAGACATGCAATACAAATTAATTGACTACTATACGGCTAGAGACCTAACGTTATCATCCATTTATACTAATCATCATGCACTATAAAGATACATTTAAAATAAAGTGTGATAAATTAAGTTGAACAGTTACTAGAATGCTATGTGTTAAGGAGAGTTAATAGATTAGATTTTAACTGATCGGCAGATATAGAGTTAAACACAAGGTCATAGTATAGATTGATTGCTGCAAATAAGTAGTCTCACATGTACCAACAAGTATAGAAGAATAACTCCTTGTAACCCGAGAATATACATATACTATCACTATACTTTTTAAAATGTGGATCCCATACACTCCAATCCAATTCCAGTTTACTAATACTGTTTTCTTTTGAAGTCGAAGTTGATCAACTTTTGAGTTTCTAGCTTTTGCTATAAAGCAATGTAGTTCGCTTCATACGATTCCATACATATCAATTTTTGTGTTTCGGTGCACGAAAGCACCAAAAGTCGTTTTGCAAGATACCGTCGTTTATGTGCATCCATCTTAACTGAGGTATAGACGGCAGTAAAAATCTACAACAATTTCGTCATTTTCTTGTTGTTGTTGTTGAATAAGACCACCGTCTGTGTCGCATCAGACCTAAACGGTGCAAATTCTGAATACGTTATAAAATGACTATAAGTTGCACGGTTTTCCTTTTTTGTTTGTTAACCAATTACATCATAATTCATGCATGCTTTAATCAAGGAGTACCGATAAAGAAACCTTTGGCTTTTGGCACTCGTGTTGCACAGCTGCCGTACTAGAACGTTTGAAGCAGGACTTAAGATAATAGGCCCACATACGGTCAGGAATGCTTGAATGAATCCATAACGTAAAGACAAAATTGGTTTCTTTCAAGCATATACAGGACGCAAAAGTGTTGGTGCTATTCATTATGTTTGTAGTAGTGTAGTGAATTATGACTGCTTTACTTCCCAAATTGATTTATGTTCGATTAACACTGAGCAGCAGCAAACTTTTTTTTGTAAGCAGCTCAAAAGTTGCTAAATTTCTTCAACAACAACAGGTAAATGACCGAATTTCAGGTTTGCTTTGGGTACTTTGAAGCAACATTATTTCTGCTGCGAAAGTGAAAGCAAAAATTTCAGCAGCCAGGGCTGGCAAACTTTGAGAAGTGCTGCCAGGTTTTTGGTCATGTCCGCCTTTTTTGGTCATTCTCGACATTAAACAACTGATCATTGCACAAAACAATTTGAAGAAAATTTTAATATATATTTTTTTTCAAATATGAATAAAATAAATAGCATGAACGAAAAAGGAAGCTGCAATATATTATTTGCATACATTCCGAATTGTTCTCAATCAATTGCCGCTTATCATTGAAGTCGTTTAGTTCTTCCAGTTTAACTCTCCCAAATCAGCTGCTCATATACAGAAACAGCCAGTTTCTAATATTGCATTTTATACACCATCATAATTGCCAAACAATTTTCAATAATAATAAATTATCTATTGCAAATTTTGCAGTTAATTCAATCAATTTTGGTTTTTCACTTGGTTTTTGCATTTTCTAGTGTTTGTTTTTATTTAGCTTGTTAACGTTCAGTTCTGTATACGAGAACGGCAGAGTTGTCAATTCGAAATAAATGTTTGTGATGACAGCCCTTACGTTACGAGATAAGGTAGAGATACACAAACGACGTTTTCTTGTAAATCAGCTTGTGCTCCGTCCGTGCGGCAAAACACAAACGTTGAAATGTATGAAATCGTATGGACCGAGTTACATAGCATGCTCGCTATCAAAAATCTGATTTGGTAAATGGCCATTTCTTTGCAGTATTTATGTTAAATTTGATGGCAGAATATCCTATCTATTTAAAAAGTTATTCCAATTCAATTTATTACACGATAATAAAAATACATACTTCCTTTTTTGTATAATTCAACTTTTAATACAGTTTTCTTCAATAATTACTTTCTTAAATTTTCAAATTCACAGCTGTTTTTTGTTTACTGAAGTATATATGATTGAAGTCGTTTGTGTATCTCCACCTTTATGAGTTGACGTTTGTGCGTATCAATAGGCTCAACAATTCATGAGATCGCACAATTTTTTTTGTATATTATTAATAATAATTTTTGTACCTTTATGAGCTCATCATATGTTGAGTTTTGTGGGTTTTCGTCAAGACCCCTATTATATTATTATTATTAGGGTGGAAAGGAAATTGAACACATTTTCAAGGCACTGTTATTTCTGCAGAAATTTTTTTAAATGAAAAGTGCTCAACACTATTATTAACCTTTACATCTTTCTAACACTCTTCTGAATGTGGATGGTGAAGAAGTCACATTTCCTTCATTAAGTAATCTGGACAAAGTGAGCACGTTGAAATTTTCCGACAAGAGGACAAAAGAAAATTAATTTGAACAAATTTCTCTAAAAGTTGCAAATCGACAAAATTCCAACAAACGTAAGAAAACTTTTCAAAATATGTTAAAACTAAAAAATAAAAAACAGAAAATTGTCATTACATAAGAATGTAGCCGGCTCTTCTAGAAACCAAAAAACATGCTTCCGGCGTATTTCACTTTTTTTCCAGTAAGAATGTATGCTACAAGCAAGGATTTTTTGTATTTTTTTTTTTTAAAAAGGTTACGTCAAGTAATAAAATAATATTTGTAAAACTCATAACAATAGCGTGAAGATATGATTTGATTTAGTCATGTCTGTCTGAGCGCCTGTTTATTGAAAACTATAAGGTATATGTTACACATTCTGGGTATGGTCCTCACGACCATAGTGTTTACACTTATGAGAATGAACATGTTTCTGGAAGATTCTCCTTCCGAAACTTGAAATTTTTGTATGTGTGCATACGTTAAATTTTAATAATTTTTTTTTTAATTTTGTGATTTATTATATATAAATATACATAAACTAAGTTTTTCTGTAAGAGATGCAGATGTGGTAAACAAGTATTCTTTAGTTTATATTGTATATAATATTTATAATTTTAAATGAAAACAAATTTTAAAAACAAAGAAAAACCAGTAAAAAGCAGACTAACTTTGGTTATGCCGAAGTTGTAATACTCTTCACGCCCCTCCTAGTCCATGAAATTTAATTTTGGTGGATATGGGTGAAAACACTAAGTGTCCAAATTTCAAGTCGATAGTATGAAAAACAAAAAAGTTTTTTCTAATAAGGACATGACACACTGCGTGAAGAGTATAAAAATGACATAATACAAATTGCAAAGGATAAAATATTAGAAATTGGTACAATATAACATTACATATAGTTGATTATCTTTATTAATGGGAATGCCATGTTCTTATTTTATTATTAGATGTTTCGTCTACCAATTTCTTTTGCGCGTTCCAACATTAGCCGTCAGTTGGTCGTGCGTCACTACGCTAAGGATGTTAAATTTGGCCCTGAAGTGCGTGCCATGATGTTGCAGGGTGTCGATGTGCTTGCTGATGCCGTTGCAGTGACAATGGGCCCAAAGGGACGTAATGTTATCATTGAACAATCATGGGGTTCGCCAAAAATTACTAAAGATGGTGTCACCGTAGCTAAATCAATTGAATTGAAAGACAAATTCCAGAATATTGGTGCCAAATTGGTTCAAGATGTTGCGAACAACACAAATGAGGAGGCCGGTGACGGCACCACAACAGCAACGGTGTTGGCTCGTGCCATTGCCAAAGAAGGTTTTGAAAAGATATCAAAAGGTGCCAATCCTGTTGAGATACGTCGTGGCGTCATGCTTGCTGTTGATACTGTTAAAGATAATTTAAAGGAAATGTCGCGTCCCGTTAGCACACCCGAAGAGATCGCTCAGGTGGCCACCATCTCTGCAAACGGTGATGTTGCTATTGGCAATTTGATTAGTGAGGCCATGAAGAAAGTCGGTCGTGATGGCGTTATCACAGTAAAAGATGGCAAGACCCTTAATGATGAATTGGAAGTTATTGAAGGCATGAAATTCGATCGTGGATACATTTCACCATATTTCATCAACTCAACAAAGGGTGCAAAGGTTGAGTTTCAGGACGCATTGCTGTTACTTTCGGAAAAAAAAATTTCATCTGTGCAGAGCATTATACCAGCTCTAGAATTAGCAAACTCTCAACGTAAGCCACTAATCATCATAGCCGAAGATATCGATGGTGAAGCCTTGAGCACTTTGGTAGTAAACCGTTTGAAAATTGGTCTACAAGTTGCTGCCGTTAAGGCACCTGGTTTTGGCGACAACCGCAAATCAACTTTGACTGATATGGCCATAGCTTCTGGTGGCATTGTTTTTGGTGATGATGCCGATTTAGTTAAATTGGAAGATGTACAAATCGGTGATTTGGGTAAAGTTGGTGAAGTTGTCATAACCAAAGATGATACTTTGTTGCTGAAGGGCAAGGGAACTAAAGAGAACATTGATCGTCGTGTGCAACAAATCAAAGATCAGATTAGCGAGACAACCTCTGAATATGAAAAGGAAAAATTACAGGAGCGATTGGCACGCTTGGCTTCGGGTGTTGCTCTTTTGCGTGTTGGCGGCTCTAGTGAAGTAGAGGTCAATGAGAAAAAGGACCGTGTTCATGATGCATTAAATGCAACACGGGCTGCTGTTGAAGAGGGTATTGTACCTGGTGGTGGCACTGCACTTCTTCGTTGCATTGTAAAATTGGAGTCACTACAGGGTCAAAATGAAGATCAGGTAATTATTAAGGTCACTTTATGGAAACTATTTATATTTTCCTTCTTTATTTTTTTGAATAGAACCTTGGCATTGAGATTGTTCGACATGCCTTGCGCATGCCTTGTTTAACCATTGCCAAAAATGCTGGCGTTGATGGCGCTATGGTCGTTGCGAGGGTGGAGAATAAATCTGGTGATTATGGTTATGATGCCATGAAGGGTGAATACGGCAACCTAATTGAAAAGGGTATTATTGATCCCACCAAAGTAGTGCGTACAGCAATCACAGATGCTTCCGGTGTGGCTTCGCTTTTGACAACAGCTGAAGCTGTTGTCATAGAAATTCCAAAAGAAGATGGTGGTGCTCCTGGCATGCCAGGCATGGGCGGTATGGGTGGCATGGGCGGTATGGGTGGCATGATGTAAAGCATGGATAAAATAAGCACATCCGCATCATCAAAATATTTTAAATCATAAGTTGTGACAAATTAAGATAATCATAAACATACAGTTAATAATAGCTCACATCAGCAGCAAAATTGCCTAATGAACTCTAATTTTTTTTAAACACCAATTTTGTTCGCCTGTTGTTTATATCTTAACTTTGTCGTCAATCATGATCAATGTTTTAAAAAGAAAAAATTCCTTAATTATAATTTTACATGTTATATATGTAAATGAAGAGTTACTGTAGTTATTAAAGACTTGGAAACGAGTTTGTCTTAAAAGTTAATTAAACCGATTTGAGTAGTTATACCTTTTAAACAAATAAGATGGAACGTACTAAAGAAGATTACGTATTTAAAATATATTTTATTATTTTAAAATATATTTTATTAACAATAATCACCAATACGAGAGGTTTTAATTGCTATTTGTGAGCGCTACAGTGGCAGTCGAATTTCGTACATTGACAATATCTGACAAGTTAATTATATATTAGAAAACAAGACTATACTATTTAACAATGACTTACAGTAGGTAACAAAAATTATTATTATTTAACAGTGGCTTGTATAACAAATAAGACACAATTTATTTGGTTAGATTCTGCGATTCTTAAGCTCATGTGGGTGGAGCCTCTTTAGTATTCTTCTAGCGGTTTTGTTTACAGCAAGAGCGTTTGCTAGGGGATTTGGATGAATCGACAGTCGGTTATTGTATCTGCTGCTATGGAAAATTATGGAATCTCCCACATAGGGGACTTTTAGGTCTCGGTGTAACTGGGAGTTTCAGATATACCAAGGAGCACCTGTTCTGAATCGCAGGGTTTTGTTTTGCATTATTTGGATGCGTTTGATCTGGTTTGCTGACGCTGTACCCCATAACTGGTTGCCATATAGCCATGTAGGAGAAATTGCCGATTTGTGCACCAGCACTTTGTTTCTCAAGCTGAGTTTGCTTTGGGTTCGCCAAAAATTACTAAAGATGGTGTCACCGTAGCTACATCAATTGAATTGAAAGACAAATTCCAGAATATTGGTGCCAAATTGGTTCAAGATGTTGCGAACAACACAAATGAGGAGGCCGGTGACGGCACCACAACAGCAACGGTGTTGGCTCGTGCCATTGCCAAAGAAGGTTTTGAAAAGATATCAAAAGGTGCCAATCCTGTTGAGATACGTCGTGGCGTCATGCTTGCTGTTGATACTGTTAAAGATAATTTAAAGGAAATGTCGCGTCCCGTTAGCACACCCGAAGAGATCGCTCAGGTGGCCACCATCTCTGCAAACGGTGATGTTGCTATTGGCAATTTGATTAGTGAGGCCATGAAGAAAGTCGGTCGTGATGGCGTTATCACAGTAAAAGATGGCAAGACCCTTAATGATGAATTGGAAGTTATTGAAGGCATGAAATTCGATCGTGGATACATTTCACCATATTTCATCAACTCAACAAAGGGTGCAAAGGTTGAGTTTCAGGACGCATTGCTGTTACTTTCGGAAAAAAAAATTTCATCTGTGCAGAGCATTATACCAGCTCTAGAATTAGCAAACTCTCAACGTAAGCCACTAATCATCATAGCCGAAGATATCGATGGTGAAGCCTTGAGCACTTTGGTAGTAAACCGTTTGAAAATTGGTCTACAAGTTGCTGCCGTTAAGGCACCTGGTTTTGGCGACAACCGCAAATCAACTTTGACTGATATGGCCATAGCTTCTGGTGGCATTGTTTTTGGTGATGATGCCGATTTAGTTAAATTGGAAGATGTACAAATCGGTGATTTGGGTAAAGTTGGTGAAGTTGTCATAACCAAAGATGATACTTTGTTGCTGAAGGGCAAGGGAACTAAAGAGAACATTGATCGTCGTGTGCAACAAATCAAAGATCAGATTAGCGAGACAACCTCTGAATATGAAAAGGAAAAATTACAGGAGCGATTGGCACGCTTGGCTTCGGGTGTTGCTCTTTTGCGTGTTGGCGGCTCTAGTGAAGTAGAGGTCAATGAGAAAAAGGACCGTGTTCATGATGCATTAAATGCAACACGGGCTGCTGTTGAAGAGGGTATTGTACCTGGTGGTGGCACTGCACTTCTTCGTTGCATTGTAAAATTGGAGTCACTACAGGGTCAAAATGAAGATCAGGTAATTATTAAGGTCACTTTATGGAAACTATTTATATTTTCCTTCTTTATTTTTTTGAATAGAACCTTGGCATTGAGATTGTTCGACATGCCTTGCGCATGCCTTGTTTAACCATTGCCAAAAATGCTGGCGTTGATGGCGCTATGGTCGTTGCGAGGGTGGAGAATAAATCTGGTGATTATGGTTATGATGCCATGAAGGGTGAATACGGCAACCTAATTGAAAAGGGTATTATTGATCCCACCAAAGTAGTGCGTACAGCAATCACAGATGCTTCCGGTGTGGCTTCGCTTTTGACAACAGCTGAAGCTGTTGTCATAGAAATTCCAAAAGAAGATGGTGGTGCTCCTGGCATGCCAGGCATGGGCGGTATGGGCGGCATGGGCGGTATGGGTGGCATGGGCGGTATAGGTGGCATGATGTAAAGCATGGATAAAATAAGCACATCCGCATCATCAAAATATTTTAAATCATAAGTTGTGACAAATTAAGATAATCATAAACATACAGTTAATAATAGCTCACATCAGCAGCAAAATTGCCTAATGAACTCTAATTTTTTTTAAACACCAATTTGTTCGCCTGTTGTTTATATCTTAACTTTGTCGTCAATCATGATCAATGTTTTAAAAAGAAAAAATTCCTTAATTATAATTTTACATGTTATATATCTAAATGAAGAGTTACTCTAGTTATTAAAGACTTGGAAACGAGTTTGTCTTAAAAGTTAATTAAACCGATTTGAGTAGTTATACCTTTTAAACAAATAAGATGGAACGTACTAAAGAAGATTACGTATTTAAAATATATTTTATTATTTTAAAATATATTTTATTAACAATAATCACCAATACGAGAGGTTTTAATTGCTATTTGTGAGCGCTACAGTGGCAGTCGAATTTCGTACATTGACAATATCTGACAAGTTAATTATATATTAGAAAACAAGACTATACTATTTAACAATGACTTACAGTAGGTAACAAAAATTATTATTATTTAACAGTGGCTTGTATAACAAATAAGACACAATTTATTTGGTTAGATTCTGCGATTCTTAAGCTCATGTGGGTGGAGCCTCTTTAGTATTCTTCTAGCGGTTTTGTATACAGCAAGAGCGTTTGCTAGGGGATTTGGATGAATCGACAGTCGGTTATTGTATCTGCTGCTATGGAAAATTATGGAATCTCCCACATAGGGGACTTTTAGGTCTCGGTGTAACTGGGAGTTTCAGATATACCAAGGAGCACCTGTTCTGAATCGCAGGGTTTTGTTTTGCATTATTTGGATGCGTTTGATCTGGTTTGCTGACGCTGTACCCCATAACTGGTTGCCATATAGCCATGTAGGAGAAATTGCCGATTTGTGCACCAGCACTTTGTTTCTCAAGCTGAGTTTGCTTTGGGTTCGCCAAAAATTACTAAAGATGGTGTCACCGTAGCTAAATCAATTGAATTGAAAGACAAATTCCAGAATATTGGTGCCAAATTGGTTCAAGATGTTGCGAACAACACAAATGAGGAGGCCGGTGACGGCACCACAACAGCAACGGTGTTGGCTCGTGCCATTGCCAAAGAAGGTTTTGAAAAGATATCAAAAGGTGCCAATCCTGTTGAGATACGTCGTGGCGTCATGCTTGCTGTTGATACTGTTAAAGATAATTTAAAGGAAATGTCGCGTCCCGTTAGCACACCCGAAGAGATCGCTCAGGTGGCCACCATCTCTGCAAACGGTGATGTTGCTATTGGCAATTTGATTAGTGAGGCCATGAAGAAAGTCGGTCGTGATGGCGTTATCACAGTAAAAGATGGCAAGACCCTTAATGATGAATTGGAAGTTATTGAAGGCATGAAATTCGATCGTGGATACATTTCACCATATTTCATCAACTCAACAAAGGGTGCAAAGGTTGAGTTTCAGGACGCATTGCTGTTACTTTCGGAAAAAAAAATTTCATCTGTGCAGAGCATTATACCAGCTCTAGAATTAGCAAACTCTCAACGTAAGCCACTAATCATCATAGCCGAAGATATCGATGGTGAAGCCTTGAGCACTTTGGTAGTAAACCGTTTGAAAATTGGTCTACAAGTTGCTGCCGTTAAGGCACCTGGTTTTGGCGACAACCGCAAATCAACTTTGACTGATATGGCCATAGCTTCTGGTGGCATTGTTTTTGGTGATGATGCCGATTTAGTTAAATTGGAAGATGTACAAATCGGTGATTTGGGTAAAGTTGGTGAAGTTGTCATAACCAAAGATGATACTTTGTTGCTGAAGGGCAAGGGAACTAAAGAGAACATTGATCGTCGTGTGCAACAAATCAAAGATCAGATTAGCGAGACAACCTCTGAATATGAAAAGGAAAAATTACAGGAGCGATTGGCACGCTTGGCTTCGGGTGTTGCTCTTTTGCGTGTTGGCGGCTCTAGTGAAGTAGAGGTCAATGAGAAAAAGGACCGTGTTCATGATGCATTAAATGCAACACGGGCTGCTGTTGAAGAGGGTATTGTACCTGGTGGTGGCACTGCACTTCTTCGTTGCATTGTAAAATTGGAGTCACTACAGGGTCAAAATGAAGATCAGGTAATTATTAAGGTCACTTTATGGAAACTATTTATATTTTCCTTCTTTATTTTTTTGAATAGAACCTTGGCATTGAGATTGTTCGACATGCCTTGCGCATGCCTTGTTTAACCATTGCCAAAAATGCTGGCGTTGATGGCGCTATGGTCGTTGCGAGGGTGGAGAATAAATCTGGTGATTATGGTTATGATGCCATGAAGGGTGAATACGGCAACCTAATTGAAAAGGGTATTATTGATCCCACCAAAGTAGTGCGTACAGCAATCACAGATGCTTCCGGTGTGGCTTCGCTTTTGACAACAGCTGAAGCTGTTGTCATAGAAATTCCAAAAGAAGATGGTGGTGCTCCTGGCATGCCAGGCATGGGCGGTATGGGTGGCATGGGCGGTATGGGTGGCATGATGTAAAGCATGGATAAAATAAGCACATCCGCATCATCAAAATATTTTAAATCATAAGTTGTGACAAATTAAGATAATCATAAACATACAGTTAATAATAGCTCACATCAGCAGCAAAATTGCCTAATGAACTCTAATTTTTTTTAAACACCAATTTGTTCGCCTGTTGTTTATATCTTAACTTTGTCGTCAATCATGATCAATGTTTTAAAAAGAAAAAATTCCTTAATTATAATTTTACATGTTATATATGTAAATGAAGAGTTACTGTAGTTATTAAAGACTTGGAAACGAGTTTGTCTTAAAAATTAATTAAACCGATTTGAGTAGTTATACCTTTTAAACAAATAAGATGGAACGTACTAAAGAAGATTACGTATTTAAAATATATTTTATTATTTTAAAATATATTTTATTAACAATAATCACCAATACGAGAGGTTTTAATTGCTATTTGTGAGCGCTACAGTGGCAGTCGAATTTCGTACATTGACAATATCTGACAAGTTAATTATATATTAGAAAACAAGACTATACTATTTAACAATGACTTACAGTAGGTAACAAAAATTATTATTATTTAACAGTGGCTTGTATAACAAATAAGACACAATTTATTTGGTTAGATTCTGCGATTCTTAAGCTCATGTGGGTGGAGCCTCTTTAGTATTCTTCTAGCGGTTTTGTATACAGCAAGAGCGTTTGCTAGGGGATTTGGATGAATCGACAGTCGGTTATTGTATCTGCTGCTATGGAAAATTATGGAATCTCCCACATAGGGGACTTTTAGGTCTCGGTGTAACTGGGAGTTTCAGATATACCAAGGAGCACCTGTTCTGAATCGCAGGGTTTTGTTTTGCATTATTTGGATGCGTTTGATCTGGTTTGCTGACGCTGTACCCCATAACTGGTTGCCATATAGCCATGTAGGAGAAATTGCCGATTTGTGCACCAGCACTTTGTTTCTCAAGCTGAGTTTGCTTTGGGTTCGCCAAAAATTACTAAAGATGGTGTCACCGTAGCTAAATCAATTGAATTGAAAGACAAATTCCAGAATATTGGTGCCAAATTGGTTCAAGATGTTGCGAACAACACAAATGAGGAGGCCGGTGACGGCACCACAACAGCAACGGTGTTGGCTCGTGCCATTGCCAAAGAAGGTTTTGAAAAGATATCAAAAGGTGCCAATCCTGTTGAGATACGTTGTGGCGTCATGCTTGCTGTTGATACTGTTAAAGATAATTTAAAGGAAATGTCGCGTCCCGTTAGCACACCCGAAGAGATCGCTCAGGTGGCCACCATCTCTGCAAACGGTGATGTTGCTATTGGCAATTTGATTAGTGAGGCCATGAAGAAAGTCGGTCGTGATGGCGTTATCACAGTAAAAGATGGCAAGACCCTTAATGATGAATTGGAAGTTATTGAAGGCATGAAATTCGATCGTGGATACATTTCACCATATTTCATCAACTCAACAAAGGGTGCAAAGGTTGAGTTTCAGGACGCATTGCTGTTACTTTCGGAAAAAAAAATTTCATCTGTGCAGAGCATTATACCAGCTCTAGAATTAGCAAACTCTCAACGTAAGCCACTAATCATCATAGCCGAAGATATCGATGGTGAAGCCTTGAGCACTTTGGTAGTAAACCGTTTGAAAATTGGTCTACAAGTTGCTGCCGTTAAGGCACCTGGTTTTGGCGACAACCGCAAATCAACTTTGACTGATATGGCCATAGCTTCTGGTGGCATTGTTTTTGGTGATGATGCCGATTTAGTTAAATTGGAAGATGTACAAATCGGTGATTTGGGTAAAGTTGGTGAAGTTGTCATAACCAAAGATGATACTTTGTTGCTGAAGGGCAAGGGAACTAAAGAGAACATTGATCGTCGTGTGCAACAAATCAAAGATCAGATTAGCGAGACAACCTCTGAATATGAAAAGGAAAAATTACAGGAGCGATTGGCACGCTTGGCTTCGGGTGTTGCTCTTTTGCGTGTTGGCGGCTCTAGTGAAGTAGAGGTCAATGAGAAAAAGGACCGTGTTCATGATGCATTAAATGCAACACGGGCTGCTGTTGAAGAGGGTATTGTACCTGGTGGTGGCACTGCACTTCTTCGTTGCATTGTAAAATTGGAGTCACTACAGGGTCAAAATGAAGATCAGGTAATTATTAAGGTCACTTTATGGAAACTATTTATATTTTCCTTCTTTATTTTTTTGAATAGAACCTTGGCATTGAGATTGTTCGACATGCCTTGCGCATGCCTTGTTTAACCATTGCCAAAAATGCTGGCGTTGATGGCGCTATGGTCGTTGCGAGGGTGGAGAATAAATCTGGTGATTATGGTTATGATGCCATGAAGGGTGAATACGGCAACCTAATTGAAAAGGGTATTATTGATCCCACCAAAGTAGTGCGTACAGCAATCACAGATGCTTCCGGTGTGGCTTCGCTTTTGACAACAGCTGAAGCTGTTGTCATAGAAATTCCAAAAGAAGATGGTGGTGCTCCTGGCATGCCAGGCATGGGCGGTATGGGTGGCATGGGCGGAATGGGTGGCATGATGTAAAGCATGGATAAAATAAGCACATCCGCATCATCAAAATATTTTAAATCATAAGTTGTGACAAATTAAGATAATCATAAACATACAGTTAATAATAGCTCACATCAGCAGCAAAATTGCCTAATGAACTCTAATTTTTTTTAAACACCAATTTTGTTCGCCTGTTGTTTATATCTTAACTTTGTCGTCAATCATGATCAATGTTTTAAAAAGAAAAAATTCCTTAATTATAATTTTACATGTTATATATCTAAATGAAGAGTTACTCTAGTTATTAAAGACTTGGAAACGAGTTTGTCTTAAAAGTTAATTAAACCGATTTGAGTAGTTATACCTTTTAAACAAATAAGATGGAACGTACTAAAGAAGATTACGTATTTAAAATATATTTTATTATTTTAAAATATATTTTATTAACAATAATCACCAATACGAGAGGTTTTAATTGCTATTTGTGAGCGCTACAGTGGCAGTCGAATTTCGTACATTGACAATATCTGACAAGTTAATTATATATTAGAAAACAAGACTATACTATTTAACAATGACTTACAGTAGGTAACAAAAATTATTATTATTTAACAGTGGCTTGTATAACAAATAAGACACAATTTATTTGGTTAGATTCTGCGATTCTTAAGCTCATGTGGGTGGAGCCTCTTTAGTATTCTTCTAGCGGTTTTGTATACAGCAAGAGCGTTTGCTAGGGGATTTGGATGAATCGACAGTCGGTTATTGTATCTGCTGCTATGGAAAATTATGGAATCTCCCACATAGGGGACTTTTAGGTCTCGGTGTAACTGGGAGTTTCAGATATACCAAGGAGCACCTGTTCTGAATCGCAGGGTTTTGTTTTGCATTATTTGGACGCGTTTGATCTGGTTTGCTGACGCTGTACCCCATAACTGGTTGCCATATAGCCATGTAGGAGAAATTGCCGATTTGTGCACCAGCACTTTGTTTCTCAAGCTGAGTTTGCTTTGGGTTCGCCAAAAATTACTAAAGATGGTGTCACCGTAGCTAAATCAATTGAATTGAAAGACAAATTCCAGAATATTGGTGCCAAATTGGTTCAAGATGTTGCGAACAACACAAATGAGGAGGCCGGTGACGGCACCACAACAGCAACGGTGTTGGCTCGTGCCATTGCCAAAGAAGGTTTTGAAAAGATATCAAAAGGTGCCAATCCTGTTGAGATACGTTGTGGCGTCATGCTTGCTGTTGATACTGTTAAAGATAATTTAAAGGAAATGTCGCGTCCCGTTAGCACACCCGAAGAGATCGCTCAGGTGGCCACCATCTCTGCAAACGGTGATGTTGCTATTGGCAATTTGATTAGTGAGGCCATGAAGAAAGTCGGTCGTGATGGCGTTATCACAGTAAAAGATGGCAAGACCCTTAATGATGAATTGGAAGTTATTGAAGGCATGAAATTCGATCGTGGATACATTTCACCATATTTCATCAACTCAACAAAGGGTGCAAAGGTTGAGTTTCAGGACGCATTGCTGTTACTTTCGGAAAAAAAATTTCATCTGTGCAGAGCATTATACCAGCTCTAGAATTAGCAAACTCTCAACGTAAGCCACTAATCATCATAGCCGAAGATATCGATGGTGAAGCCTTGAGCACTTTGGTAGTAAACCGTTTGAAAATTGGTCTACAAGTTGCTGCCGTTAAGGCACCTGGTTTTGGCGACAACCGCAAATCAACTTTGACTGATATGGCCATAGCTTCTGGTGGCATTGTTTTTGGTGATGATGCCGATTTAGTTAAATTGGAAGATGTACAAATCGGTGATTTGGGTAAAGTTGGTGAAGTTGTCATAACCAAAGATGATACTTTGTTGCTGAAGGGCAAGGGAACTAAAGAGAACATTGATCGTCGTGTGCAACAAATCAAAGATCAGATTGGCGAGACAACCTCTGAATATGAAAAGGAAAAATTACAGGAGCGATTGGCACGCTTGGCTTCGGGTGTTGCTCTTTTGTGTGTTGGCGGCTCTAGTGAAGTAGAGGTCAATGAGACAAAGGACCGTGTTCATGATGCATTAAATGCAACACGGGCTGCTGTTGAAGAGGGTATTGTACCTGGTTGTGGCACTACACTTCTTCGTTGCATTGTAAAATTGGAGTCTCTACAGGGTCAAAATGAAGATCAGGTAGTTATTAAGGTCACTTTATGGAAACTATTTATATTTTCCTTCTTTATTTTTTTGAATAGAACCTTGGCATTTAGATTGTTCGACATGCCTTGCGCATGCCTTGTTTAACCATTGCCAAAAATGCTGGCGTTGATGGCGCTATGGTCGTTGCGAGGGTGGAGAATAAATCTGGTGATTATGGTTATGATGCCATGAAGGGTGAATACGGCAACCTAATTGAAAAGGGTATTATTGATCCCACCAAAGTAGTGCGTACAGCAATCACAGATGCTTCCGGTGTGGCTTCGCTTTTGACAACAGCTGAAGCTGTTGTCATAGAAATTCCAAAAGAAGATGGTGGTGCTCCTGGCATGCCAGGCATGGGCGGTATGGGTGGCATGGGCGGTATGGGTGGCATGATGTAAAGCATGGATGAAATAAGCACATCCGCATCATCAAAATATTTTAAATCATAAGTTGTGACAAATTAAGATAATCATAAACATACAGTTAATAATAGCTCACATCAGCAGCAAAATTGCCTAATGAACTCTAATTTTTTTTAAACACCAATTTGTTCGCCTGTTGTTTATATCTTAACTTTGTCGTCAATCATGATCAATGTTTTAAAAAGAAAAAATTCCTTAATTATAATTTTACATGTTATATATGTAAATGAAGAGTTACTGTAGTTATTAAAGACTTGGAAACGAGTTTGTCTTAAAAATTAATTAAACCGATTTGAGTAGTTATACCTTTTAAACAAATAAGATGGAACGTACTAAAG
>JAWNKV010000776.1:0-170239 GCA_035041805.1 Amiota mariae
TCGAGGTTATATAAAAACTTTAAGAGAACTGGCACTTCTATTGCTTTTGCCAACGTTTGGGGAACCACGGGCTAATTTCCTTTCACTAAATAACATCTGTTATAATACTACCTCTCACGTTGTAGACTGCTATTTTCGCGTGACCCTAAGCAGTTTTACAACGTTGTTAGCTCAAAGCGCAAGACTTCTTCATTTCCCTCATCGTTGTATCTAGCTGATGAACAAGCCCACAGTGATCTTGGTATTGCAGACGTGTTTGCAAAATTCTTTCAATCCACTTATTCCTATAAATCGTATTTTGGGAACTTTATCCATATCCCACTTCCCATTGTAACCACATTGTTACGCCTGAAAAATTGACGGAGACATTCTTCTTAATTTGAAATCGTTGAAACCACTTGCCTAGTTGCCTGCTTAAGCACTGTGCGGAGTCTCTGTGTAAGCTGCTTCTTAAACTTTTCAATTTATCACTTCAGAGTGCAATCTTTCTTGATATCTGGAGCAATTTTTTCCCCTTCATTGTTCCGCTACATAAAAAAGGTAACAAAGCTGACATTTCAAATTATAGAGGTATTAAAACTTTCTGCAATACCAAAGTTGTTTGAAAAATTGGTCACATCAACCCTTTATCACTACTGAAAATCTATTATTTCTTCGTGTCAACATGGTTTTATGAAGAATAGATCCCTACATAAAAAGGTAATCATGATCTGCTTCTACTTAAGCTGGATCTTTTAGATTTCCCGCAAGATCTTCTTTGTTGGATTTCTTCATATTTAAGAAATAGAGTTCAGCGAGTGTTATTTAAATCCACTCTTTCCTGCCCAGTGGATGTGACTTCTGGCGTTCCTCAGGGAAGTCATCTTGGCCCATTAATGTATATCCTTTTTATAAATGATATTCATCTTTCCATGAATTACTCTCGTGTTTTGATGTATGCTGATGATGTCAAACTTTGCCTTTCTTTTAATGATATCTTTTCGCAAGTCAGATTGCAAGAGGATCTAACTTCACTGCATTCTTGGTGTTTATGCAATTTTCTAGAGCTAAACTGCGCAAAATGCAAGTTTATGACTTTTCATCGCCGTGAGCCTCATTTATTTTCTTACACGATCGACAACAACCCACCTTCAGTGATCTAGGAGTAATTTTTTCCCTTTAACCATCACATTTCTTCAACTATTAATAAAGCTAAAAGTATTTTTGGATTCATTAAAAGATGGTCTAAAGAATTTAATGATCCCTTCACTATCAAGCTTCTTTTCATCTCCCTTGTCCACCCAGT
This sequence comes from Amiota mariae, assembly GCA_035041805.1. Lineage (NCBI taxonomy): Eukaryota > Metazoa > Arthropoda > Insecta > Diptera > Drosophilidae > Amiota > Amiota mariae. The sequence goes on from JAWNKV010000776.1 coordinate 1,286, forward strand.
ACTCGAATACTGTTCGTGCGTCTGGAGCCCTCAATACAGAATACACGAAGCCCGTATTGAGTCGGTACAGAAGCAATTCCTTCTTTTTGCACTTCGCTTAAATTGGAATTGGAACCCTAGTGTTCGTTTACTCCAGCAGGCTTCTTCTTATTGATCTTTCTTCGTTAAGTAATCGCCGAATTTCTCTAAGTATAAGCTTTCTTCACAAACTTATTACTGGTATTGTTGATTGGCGTTGCTTTTGAGTCAACTTAGTTTCTGTGTCCCTAGTCGTACAACTAAAAATTTCGTCCCTCTTCCTCTTAGTATGTGCACAACTAATTTTGCCTTACACGATCCATTTCGTGTATTATGTTTAAATTATAACAATCTATATCACATTCTTTCTCCTGAGATTTCGCAAAACGCTATCACTGCTATGGTTCTGGATCACCTACGCTTCTCCATCCAACGTGATTGAACCTGGCCGTTAAAATTTTAGATGTCTGTCTCTGACCACACATTTATTCATTTATTTATTTGTAATGGCATTGAAAAAGTAACTGTCAGCTTAAAAACAATTAACACTTAAAAATAAGACAAAAATATAAATTGAAGTGATTTTAAACCAAAATACATTAATTACAACAAAAAAAGAAACAAAATAAAAAAAAAAACAAAACAAAAATAAAACTCGGAAAGGATCGTGTAGGGCATAGTTAGTAGTGCATCTATTCAATGCTAAAGGGACAACATTTCTGGTAGGACGACACAAAAGTTTAACTGATTCAATAGGTCAGGAAAATCAATTTCCCCAACTATTAGCTTATGAAGAAAACTAATCCCAAGAGCTATCCTATGATGCACCAAAGATGGAAGACTGATAAGAAGGAGCCTATCAGAGTAAGATGGCAAACGCAAATTATGATTCCAGTTTAGGCCACGAAGGGCAAACAGGAGGAATTGTTTCTGTACAGACTCAATTCGAACTTGATTATTTATATATTGCGGTGACCAAATGCAAAAGCAATACTCAAGGAGTGGACGCACAAGAGATATAAAAAGAGTCTTTGTGGTATAAGGGTCATTAAATTCAATAGACCATCGTTTAATGAAACCAAAAACACTCTTCGCTTTATTTACAATAGAAGAGATATGTTGGTTAAAACACAGCTTGGGATCAAACTGGACACCGAGGGCATTAAAAGCAGAGACTCACTCGAGTTGGACGTTTTCAATCATGTATGTAAACAAATGAGGCCGATGATATGTTATGAACTTACATTTGGAGATATTTAGATATAAGTAATTCACTGAACACCTAAAATATAAAGAAACAACATCCTCTTGGAGTCTGAGATGGGAGGCACCATCATTAAATGAAAGGCACAATTTTACATCATCAGCGTACATGAGGACACGAGAATGTAAGATGGAGAAAGGGAAATCATTTAGATTTACAAAAGATGTAAACTCAAGCAAGTTTGTAGTTGAAGAACGCTTTTGCATAAAGCCGTGTTGATACGGAGAAAGAATTGTTTTACCAAAGTGATAAAAGGTTGAAGTGAGCATTTTTTCAAACAATTTTGGGATTGCAGAAACTTTAGCAATACCCCTGTAATTGGATATGTCAGCTTTGTTACCTTCTTTGTGTAGGGGAACAATAAAGGATTCCTTCCAGATAGGAGGGAAAGATGCGCTCTGAAGTGATAAAGTGAAAAGTTTCGATAGTGCCTTACATAGAGACTCAGCACAGTGCTTAAGCAGAGAACTAGGTATTTTGTCTGGGCCGGGTGAGTAAGTTAATTTCAACGATTTTAAATTTATAAGAAGACATTCCTCCCTAATTACTGCTGTAACAATGATGTTACAATGGGAAATGGGATAAGGATTCCAATTTTGAATATAGGATTCAGAGGAATAAGTGGATTGAAGGAATTTTGCAAACAGATCTGCAATACCCATGTCAGTGTGGCCATGTTCATTAACTAGATACAATGATGAGGGAAATAAAGAAGATTTGCGCTTTGAGTTCACAAAGGTATAGAACTGCTTAGGGTCGCGTGAAAATTGCAGTCTACAGCGCGAGAGATATTTATTGTAACAAGGGTTATTTAATGAAAGAAAATTAGCCCGCGCCACACAAAAGTTAGTAAAAGCAATAGAAGATCCAGAACTCTTTATAGGGGACATAGGCATCAAATATATTGTATATCACTTCATAGAAAAAATTAATAGCAAAGTCATATCACTGCAATTGTACAAAAAAGACCAATCTATTCCGAGAAAGACTGCATTCAGTTGAGCAAATTTCACTTTGCGAAAACAGAATCGACACATAGAAGTAGATGTGGAGTCTGCAACAGGATGGGTTACAGAATGGGATATTTCCAATGTTGGATGGTAAGGATCCTCAGGAATACTTTAAGGTTGTCATCTTGACACAAAAGTGCCAGCGGAATCATTACTAAACACAAGATCAAGTGAGGTTTTGCAATGATTTACTACAGAGTTAATTTGAAACAAGGAATTTTCAAACAGTGTGGCCAAGACATCATGTTGTGCTGAAGGAACTAGATATTTCGAGATACCGAAAAAAGGACCACGAGATGATTGGGAGATTAAAATCGGCTAGCACGATAAAGGAGTCATGGTCCCGTAGAATGTTCTTGACAGAGCAAATGGCACTAGTATGACATATATAAGTTTCCAAATTGGAATTAAGTGGAATATGAGAACACGATATATAAACAGATTCATGATGCAAAAATAACCTCACACAAATAATTTCAATATTAGCTGAACAGTTTAGATCAACGAATTCTGATCTTAGGTGAGAGACAACAGCAGTGAGGACACCACCTCCGCGTCGAATAGGGCGATGTATTCTATGTGATGAAATTTGAACAAAATATTTCATTACTCAGAATACCAGAGTGAAGCCATGTCTCGGAAAATGCTATAACATATGTTTCAAAGGAGAAACTATCCCTATACAAATTGTTAAGCTTGGACAATAAACCTCTATTATTTTGATATATTATAGAGATATGATAAAGGGAGGAAGCTAGTTTTTTGGAGGCGAGCTTGGAGTCGAAGGTGAACTAGTAAGTACTGGAAGCCTAACAGTACTAAGTCTATTCCTACTCTTATGTTTAAATTCATAAACAACCATATTTGGAGGCCAGAATTTCGCACTACAAACTTCGTCGAATGATTCGGAAGGCACACTTATCTTGAACGACGATATATCCCTTGGTTGTGAAAAATTGAATTTTTGTACACTAACTTTCACATTAGTCTTAGAAGCAATATACCTATTAATGTCATCACAGGTAGTGTCATAAGAATGTCTTGATAGGAAAATATGTTTCTGAGGGGCCTCTACGACAAGATATATGGTGAATCCACATTCAAAGTATCGCTATCAAAAGATGGCAAAATTGGTAAAGGTTCTAAAATTGTCGCAAGTGGCATTGATAAATGAGCGGCCTGGTTAAACTCGTCGGGTAAAGGTACAATTGCGGTGGTGGGTATACCACCATTGACGGTACCACTCTCAGAATTATCCACAATGGAGCTAGACGTCTGTGGAGAATCAGGTCCTGACCGCTTAGAGGCATTGATGGCAACATTCCTATTTTTGTCCATAATGGTGTTTGACGAAGGAGGAGAAGAAGCGGGTCTAGACCGTTTGGAGAAAGATACTGCAGATATGGGTGGAGTTACCTGTATTGCATGGAGCATAGGAGTTGAGCTAGGAACAACTGAAGGGGAAATTGTGGCGGGAGCAAGTAGTAGTGGTAGGGTGGTTGGGGGAATAATGGGAGAAGGTGACAATAAAAGAAGGGGAATAGGTGAATCAAACTTATTTTTAGTGAGTAAATCACTGCCCCAATCAAAATCAAACGAAAGTTGCTTTACAGCACTATTGAATATGAAAAAATTGCCACGTATATTACGATACATTGACGAAATATCACGTCAAACTGCCACAAACTGTTTTAGATCTGCTGATTACCTTGTAATTGAGTCCCGCACACTTCAAGTGTGAAAAATTGTCGCACAACCAACAACGTACTGCGCGTTGAGAATCAACATCGAAAGTATTGTTATTTTTACATGAAGGATTACAACAAATCATATTCACGAAAAAATAAAAATTTTCAAAAAAAAAATATATTTTTATGAAAAATTAATTTAATGAAAAATGCAGATACTAATTGTACACACTGTAAGTGATAGCGCACTTAAAATCAAACAAAATCCAAAGCAAAAACAAATGCTACAGAAAGAAACACAAACGGTACTGAATCACTGATTAATAATAGTTTGATTTCGCTCACAGATAATAACTTTGAAATGTTATATACACTAAACAAAGTAAAAATTATGAAACATGCAAAAATAAAAATGCACTAATCACTCGAAAATATAATGATATAATACCTCATTTAGAAAATATTAAAACTTTTAAAATTTTTGCACCACTAACTGACCCGAAAACACGATAAATTTATATAAACAGTATTACTATTAACAAATTTGAAGTAAAAAGTGTAAAAATTTAAATATTAAATCCCAAGTAAACCTCTTTGAACTCTTCTTCTATAATCTTAATCGTGAGTGGAGAGGGCTTTTAGAAGAGGAGTGGATAGAAGAGCTGAATAGTGACAGAGAGAGGATCAGAGGTGAAGCTTTGGAAAGCATATCATCTCTGTAAAAGGAGAATAAGTGATTATTCGACTCGAAGAGAAAGGAGCCCAGACAGTACAGAGTCCATGATTTGGTGGCTGTTAAGTGTACGCAATATGGGATAAGGTTCAAACTGAAAGGGAAATACAATACTTTGAACCATACAAAGTAGTGGCGATCAAAAAGCATGGAAGGTATGATGTTAGAAAAATTGGGGACAAGGAAGGACCATGTAAAACATCAACGATAGCTGAATTTATGAAACTGTTGGGTGACCAATTCCGATGGAATAGCCCATCAGGAGGGCCGAAAGTGGGAAATAGAGGATCTGGCAAGGAAACCCGTAATGGATTGTCCTATATGGCAATGCAGTGGGATAACCTTTGCTAAAAGATGGAAAAACTGTGCTCAGGGAGAGTAGTTGATGATCGCTCAGAACAGGCGAGTCAGTCGCTTGAGAGTGCGTAAGTTGTTCGCAGCGCAAGAGCCATGTATACTATTGATAATTTTATGTTAACCAACTTATAATGAAATAATTTCAAACAGTTATGTTGAATTTTGAATAAACTAAAAGTTAATAAAGAAAACTAAACCTACTAAGGATTAAAATATTTGAATTGACAGAAGTAATGAGACAAGCGGATAGTCAGTTTGTCGAAATTTAAACGAAGATTGAAAAAGGAAATATTCTAACGGAGGAAGAAATACAAGTAAAGAATCAATGTTTATCACAAAAAAGGAAGCTCAAATAGTATGTCCTGCAAGAATTAGACTTATATTTGCAAACGCTGATGTTAATAAGTACAACCATTCCATTTTATACTACATAGAAAATAAAATAATATCTTTGGCTTCGGATGTTTTCGTTGGTTGTCATAATGCATAGCAAGAAAAATTCATTAGGCAGAAGTTTCATAAAATGAGAACTGATGAACTGGTGGATTGCTTTACGAATTAATTTTAGTTCTTAACCAACCTTACATGATAACTAGATAGATGTTACAAATGGCTTATCAAATGGTACTGTAGGAAAACTGTATTATGTGGAGAGATGATCATTATAAGAATTTGAATGAAATTTCCAAAATATGGTGGACGAAAACGGGCAACAAATCAAGAAATCTTAGTGTGCGAGTTATCGTGTACGAGTGGTTGCTCTTGATTTCGTTTCTTTTTTTTTTTGATTAATTGAAAATAGTTTTTCACGCAGTGAATAGTATTATACGTTTGTCTGTTTGCACTCTTAGTTCAGTTTTTGAGCTAGAGAGCTGAAATTGTGTACATAGGTTTCTTTTTACCAAACACCGATTAAGTTTGGTAATCAGCCGAATCGGACCACTAGGGGGGTACCTCCCATACAAACCACCTTTTAAATTAATGTTCTTGTAAGAAAAAGTTTTTTGTTTTTTGACGTATCGAACTGAAATTTGTACACTATAAGTTTCTGACCCATATCCACCATATAAATTTCAAGACCCTAGGGTTATCAATAGGAGTACCTCCCATACAAACCTCTTTTAAATTAAAGTTCTTATTAGAAAAGTTTTTTTTTTTACTTATTGAACTGAAATTTGGACACTATAAGTGTCTGACCCATAGCCACCAACCTGATCAATTTCAAGACCCTCGGACCACTAGCTGGGGCGTGAAGAGTATTACAACTTCGGCATAGCCAAAGTTAGTCTTTTTTATATATTTAAATTCAATTTCCTGAAATACCAGTCTTACGACTAAACGCAATAATATTAGTATTGTAAGATAGAGCGACACTCAGCGAAAACACTCATTCGACTTCTTAGCATTTCTTGAAATCTATCCGTTATTACTTGGGAGACTTCTATATTTTCTACTTTTTTGAAATTTACACCTCGACATTTAGAAAACTTTGTAGTTTTTGACTCGTTATTTCTTTTTAGGGTTCCGTACCCATAGAGAGCCAACGGGACCCTATTACTAAGTTTACGATGTCCATCCGTCCGACTCCTGCTCTATCTCATGAACCGTAATAGGTAGGAAATTTTCACAGAGTGTCTACTTCACTTGTGTAGAGCGACAAATACTAAAAATACACATTTTTAGAAACATTGTTCTTTAATTTAACATTTTCTTTAACATTTCTTTTTTTATAGTATACTTTTAAGCTGTTAATTGTAGTATACTTTTAGACTGTTAAATATGCACATACTCGTAATTTAATATTTTGAGCAAAAAATCTTGTACGATGATACGGAACACTCCGTCTGTGAGTCCGACTCACACTTGGCTGATTTTTTTTAAATTCGTTTATTAGCTCGAGTCCGATTATTCCATCATAAAATTGGGAGTTTGCAAAAGGTCGTATCTGTGTTGAATATATTAACAACGAATTTCTGACTTATGGTATTAAAGTCATGAATTTACCGTACTTGGAATGGTTTGTTCACCGGAATAACATACCTTAATTGTTTCAAGGGCTTTATATAATTCTTTGAAACGCCTGTAACTATTAACAATTCGACATTCGTCCCTGCAACTGTTCTCTCTATGAACGAGAACAGGGAGTGTTGTCTAAAAAATTAACCTGATCGTATTCAACAAGATCACACTCAATGACCGCTACTTCGGATGCTGCTTTAAACTGGTATTCACAGTCCACCTGACCAGGTGAATCTTTAACCTGAGCTAAGTAGTTCACATGTTGCTGTTTTTGTCCCGTTAATGTTGCGGTACCACTATTTGGTCTTTTTACAGCCTGACCCCGGTTCGAAAAATAATTACCTGGACCACCTTCTTGATGTGATGGGCCATTTCGGGCTTATTGATATTGTGTGGTTTACCTAACACGCCAAGACTGATCCACATCCATCGGTTCCACCTGATCTTGCTTAGGTATAACCCCTCCAAAATATTCTTTTTGTTTATGGAAAAAGGATTTTTCATTTGCTAATTACTAGCGGTATCAATCCTTTTCTTCCTTATTTGATTCCTTTGCTCACATACCTATATTCCATATCTTCCATACTTCTAGCACAATTGGTAGCGAACATGAATCGTTCATGATTGGATTCAACTTCCTGGGCCAAAGCCAAGGCGGAAGGTAGATCAGATGGTCTCGCAGAGAAAAGAACGTCACTTAATGACTTCTTGGTTCCCGAGATAAAAACACATAATGCGTCCATCCTATATTTCTCATTTAGGGATGTAGCCAAGGTGCCATAATAGGTCATGATTGTTTTATTTGTTAATAATGTCAATTTTTTTTCAACCTCTTCATAATATTGTATCGACGTCATATTGCCCTGCTTTATTGTTGAAAGCTATTGCTCAATTAAATATACTGAACGTTTCTTCGCGTATATAAAATTGAGACGATTTATGATCGCCTTAAAATTTAAGGGTATATCAAATGACGCCAAAACCATATTTGCTGGCCCTTTAATTTTATTCCTTATTATCCCTAAAGCTTGGTAGTGCATTGAACTACCGTCAAATTTTTCGTAAATTTTATATGTGGAGTGTGCCGCTTTTATCCAGGATATATATGCCTCATGTTTTCCTTCAAATTACGGGATGCTCTTAACGATATCCAAACTTTCATTACAAACTACTCCCTTTATCACCACTTCATTATAAGTTTCTGTATCGATATTAAAATTATTTAACCGGCTATTAATGTCTTCTAGTTTTTTATTAAAGTTATATTGCTGCTGTGCAAGAGCACTGTTGACAGCCGTCTCTGCTATTATCCTTAACTATTCCTCAGTCGCAGCTATTTTTGCTTTTTGATTGCCTGACAATGATCTTTATGACAGTCAGCACTGCTAAGATTCAATCTCGTAAACTGGTTAGATAAGCTGTCTATTTCCTTATCTCCCATAAAGGACACCTTATTTATTAAATTGCAAATTCAAACTTTTTTTTTTTGGTGCATGAAATATTTTAGTTGTTATTAACTAATTCTCTGCTATATCTCAAAAACTAGAGGACATAGAAAAAAACTAAGATCAGATTTGAAATCAGCGACCTCGAATTAGTAACATTAGTAATGCTGTCGGCCAGTGTTATAGATGTCTCACACCAAAATGACTTTTCCAATTTGGATGTTATGAAAAGGAATCTGAATTTTCTATTAAAAATGTTAACATTTTCGAAGATTCCAATTCGTCTTTAATTCAATTAATTGATATATTAAATTTAACTACATTTGTTGGTAATAAAGCTGAGATGTTTTAATTTTATTTTAAAAATGTATAGAAAGTGATAAGTTCAATAAGAATTTTTAATAATCTCATTGGTGAAAGTTGGCATGTATGCAATGTGGTACAGGGTGTGCTACACGATTTTTGTTTGATATGAAGGAAAGATTTTTCTTTGCGTTTGGTTTTTGTAGAGAGGGATATGAATGGGAGTGAGTAGAGTCAAAATATTTGCCTGGCATCAGTGGCTGAGTGCTAATATTGTACTATTATTGGGTCGGCACGTTTGTGGATTGCCGTACGGTCTAAGGTATTAGGTTAGCTGCGAATAAATCTCTGACAAATAAGCAGTACCCGACAATGTGCGGCAGAAATGGAGGACGCGGTATAAATCCCAGCATGCCCGTTGATATCTCTGAGACAAGGTGAGTAAGCACCGCCTTTCAATAGGTGCCCCCACACTTTGCATATGCACGGTGAGCACAAAAATCCAGGAGCGTCGGACTCATAATGAGCGGTTACCCTGGTCAGCGTCTGTTCCATGTTAGGAGCGGCAGAACACAACGCGATCTTCGGCTGGCGAGCCATTAGGATTGATTCCAGTATTATCCTGATTATGGCATACTGGAATACGAAGCAGATAGCGCTGGGCTGGGGCAGTGAATCCCTATAACCTGAGTAAGCGGAGTGAAATCTAGTTGAAATGGCTTATAGAAAGGTTCACTGCTTCTTCCGTACTATAAAAACTTGGCTAGTCTCGCGATACGTTCAATGTTTGTCACCACTTATGTGGCCGCGTAGGTTGGGTTGAGATAACTCCCCACTAGTTCCGGTTTGAAGTCTGGCACTGAACACTGCTTCCCATAAGGGACAGTGTCAACCCTCGCATGGCCTTCCTGTTTACATAGATAACCATAAGACCTACGGAAACTACGCGCACATTCGCAGATAGCGGTCGTGAGTTTGGACCCTTACAGCATGGACAAGAATGATCAAACATTTAAAAAACAGGAGAGTTGCATATCAGCAGTTGGAATTGAAGCTTTCATGAAGAGCTCGATCATCCGTAGGTCACCAGTGGATGCACAACCGTCAGGTGATAAGGTGGCAGCACGCATCGCCGCTGTATCAAAACGGACACCGCAAGCACAGCCGGAGCTGTACAGCACGCCGAGTGCACAAAGTGGCGCACTTGAGCGTACAAAGCCGACAGTGAAAACGCCAACGACACGGCATCCAGAAGGTTTGGGAGCAGCAACAAGCAAGTAACCAGCAGGCAACCTACTCAGAAGTAAAATAACGGCTCTGGGAGATGCAATAGATTCTCTCTTGGAGTTTTACAAAGGCCGTAACAATGTGCACCATGAAATTAAAAAGATTGGATCGGTGATTAAGAGAATTCACACCGAAGCCATTATGGTGATGGAAGACCTCGAGAATGAAGCAGCTGCTCCAAGAAGGAAGACACCGATAAAACGGAATCAGAAGGGTGTGCCGAAAGGACGTCTGCCTACCACTCAGCGATTGAGTAAGTGCTCAAAGAAACCGCAAAAGTGAAGGTCAAAACACAGTGTGACATTGCAGTGTAGGGACCTAGACTAAGTTACGACGCCAGAGGAAATTTGCGAGGCACTTCTTACGCAGTGTAAAATTAGGCGTCCTGAAGTATCGGCAGTGAAGAGTCTACGAACGGCCTACAGCGGCACACAGACGGCATTTATTGTCCTTCCAGTGACCGAGGCTAAAAAGGCTTTAGAAGCACAACGTATCCATATTGGAAGGGTGTTGTGCAGAATAAGGGAAGCCGTCTCCCCAAAACGGTGCTTCACATGCTAGGGGTTTGGGCACCTAGCAGTAAAGTGTAGCGACCATGTAGACAGATCCGGAATCTGAGGAAAGTGTGACCAGGAAGGACACAAGGCAGCAGCATGCTCGAATCCAGAAAAGTGCGCTTTGTGCAAAGTGGAGCACGCGGCCGGCAGCTATAAATGCCCGCTGGTCAAAAAGGAGCGTAGAGAAGAGCGTTGATAAAAATCATACAGCTTAACCTGAACCACTGCGTGGCCGCACAGGACCTACTGCGAAAAACCATGCAGGAGCACTGCGTTGATGTTGCGCTGCTTTCCGAGCAATACAAAAACATCGATGACTACTCCTGGTCATCTGATGGCTCAAATAAGTCGGCCATATGGACTATGAAGTATGCAATGCCGCAGAATAAAATGAGATGCGTAGAAAATGGTTTCACTTAGATAAAGGCGAAAGGCATCTACCTTTTTAGTTACTACACTCCACTGAGCGTGAATGCGGACGAATTCGAGCGAATGCTGGCAGCCCTAGTAACGGAAGCTCGTGGCAAACACGCACTCCTTATTGCTGGTGATTTCAACGCGTGGTCTACTACTTGGGGAAGTGCGCGAACGAATCAACGAGGCGCAGCCCTGCTGGAAAGCATGGCGTTGCTGGGCCTTGAATTGCTCAATGTGCCCGGCCAATGCACCTTTGAATCGGAAAGAGGTAGTTCCATTGTAGACTTGACTTTTGCACAAAATGCAATAGCACGTACACCAGCGTCTGAAGTGTTGTTGGCGGATTACAGAGCCTGTAAAACCGTCTTCAAAAACGCTATACAGGACAGCAAAAATCGCGGTTTCAAGGAGCTCCGAGATGGCATTGACGATGATCCCTGGGGTTTGGATACAAAACTGTCATGCAGAAATTGAAAGGTCCGAGAGCATCTCAGCCCACGTGCCCCACACTAATGCAAGACGTAGTCTCGACGCTATTCTCTCGTCAAGAAGAAACAACACTCTATCAGGGCCAGTAAGTGCGCGTGAATGACATCCCGGAAGTAACCACGCAAGAAGTGCTGCACATAGTGAGACGCATTGCGGATAATAGAGCTCTGGCTCCAGATGGTTTCCCAAACATTGCGTTGAAAGCAGTGATTAAGGCAGCACCGGAACTGTTCGCCAAACTCTACGACTCTTGTCTCAAGGAAGGCGTGTTTTCTAAATCCTGAAAACAACAGAAACTGGTGCTGAAGGGATCTCTCCAAATAAATATGGCTTTAGGAAAGCGTGATCAACGCTGGACGCCATTCAAGTCGTCATGAATATTGCCCGTGAAGCCACGAGCGGCCAGCAGTGGAGGTTCGGCTCAGAGAGGTACTGCGCAATGGTAACGCTGGATATAAAAAACGCGTTCAACTCCACAAGTGGGTTGCAGATAATGAGTACGCTGGATACATTTGCGGTGCCGGTTTATCCGTAGCGTATAATAGCAAGCTACTTCAAAAACAGGGTCCTGTTTTACGACACTAGCGATGGAGTAAAAACGTACACAGTAACTGGCGGCGTACCCTAGGGCTCGGTGCTGGGTCCTACGCTTTGGAACGCAATGTACGACGGCATTCTCAAACTCGAAATCCCGGAAGACACAACCCTCGTTGGATATGCAGATAATATCGCGATGGCTGCAGTGGCAAAGTACCTTGACACTTTGCAGGCGCTATGTAATGACCCTATCTCGAGAGTGAGACGATGGCTCAAAAACGCAAAGCTTGAGCTGGCTGCACAAAAAACGGAAGTTGTTCTCTTGAGCACTCGACAGGTTCGTGAAGAGCTAATGATCATGGTGGGTGAACCCAACATTTCCTCCTAGCCGTACTTAAAGTATCTGGGTGTACTTATTGACTCGCGGATGACCTTTAAAGAACACCTAAAGACAGTCAGCGACAAAGCCGCATGGATAAATGGTGCGCTAACCAGACTGATGCCTAGCATTGGTGGCCCTCGAGCTAGCAGGCGGCTACTCTTGCCATCGGTGATAAGCTCGGTGATTCTGTATTCTGCGCCGATATGGGCGGACACGAAGATTTCATACTTCAAAAATATAAAGCGCACATACAGACTCTGTGCTCTGAGGGTAGCCGCACTGTCTAAGACGATGCCATTTGCGTCGAAGCAAGGAAGTTTCCTATCTACCTGCTCGCGTGTGAAATGGGGCGATTGATCAGCGGCACAGGCCACAGGCCATCAATCACGATAAAAAAGAAGAGAGGAGGCGCACAATTTCCGTGTGGCGGCAATGATGGGATCAAGGGATGGGAAAGGGCGCTGGACATATAAATTGATCCCAAATATCGAGGCATGGATGAACCGAAATCATAGAGAGGTAGATTATAACCGCACGCAGTTGCTGACCAGACATGGCTGCTTCAGAGAATTTTTATACAAGTTCCACCTCGAAGACGACCCGTATTGTCCAATCTGCCCAGTAGAGCCAGAAAGCACCTGTCACGTGCTGTTTCATTGCCCACGGTTCACAAATGAGCGTACTGACCTTGAATCAGCATTCGGCGAAGAAGTGACGGAGTCAAATCTGGTCACACATATGTGCGAGGACAGTAGAAAGTGGAAAGCGGCAAGTGCAGCAGCTGCGAACATATTGGATACACTGCGGTATACGGAGAAGGCACGCAGATCTGCTGAACGAGCTGAAGGAATTTCATGATAAGCAATGGATATCATTGCCCCGGACTCGGACAGAATGACTAAAACTAACGATTGAGTAGTAATATACTCACAACGGCCTCCCGACGCACTACCTAATCGGTGAAGTTCTGGGAGAACTAACCGTCGGACATGAGGGCCGGTTTAGTGGGTTAAAGTCCCACACTACGGCTACTGCCACAGGCCCTTCCTCGGCAAGAAAAAAAAAAAGATTAAATAGATTACATAGGTTAGATAGGGAAGCGGGGGTGCAACTGCAAGGCAATGTTGTTGATTGGCTTTAACCTGGCGAAGTCCAGCACTATCCTTGTGGGTACACCCCAAGTAACTCGCAGCCTCCACGTGGCGCTTCTGGACGATGACCAATTTGACATCTGTTAATTGGTTAGCTAATGCGAGAAGGCGGAAAAAATCCAGCCCGATGGATCCATATTGGGCGGCTTCCTGGTCACCGTCTCTTCTCCATGTTAAGAGCGGCTGTACTCAACGTATTCCTGGAAGACAGGACATCATAATCGAGTCCAATAAGATTCTTATTAAAGCATACTGGAAAGGGAATCGAAAATGAAACAACTGGGCTGGGATTTTGGTCCCCTGCAATTTGAATAAGCATATTGAAACCCCGTTGAAATGGTTTGCAGAAAGGATCACAGTCTCTTCCGTTCTACTAAAACCTATCAAGTGTTAAGATACGTTCAATTTTCGTAGCCAGTAATACTGGCTGTTTAGGTTAAGTTGAGATGACTCCTTATTTGTTCTGGGCTCGGCTCTGAACACTGGGCCCCATAAGAGCTAGTGTCAGCCCTCGCATGACCTCCCTGCTTGCATAGATAATCATGCAGCCTTTTAGGAAACTATACACACGAGCTGAGATAGCGGTTTTAAGTTTGAACCCATGCAGCATGAACACCATTGAACAAACACAAACACCAGTAGAACAAACAAGCGTTTTTAGCAGAAGAGATCACCCCCATCGAAAGATGTACATAGCGAAACCACACTAGTCAGTACGGCAAGTTCAAAGCCAGTTACAGCAGCCCACAGAAGCAACGTAATGCATATATCAACGGAGATCCACAGTAGCAGTAGCAAAAGTATCCCAACCACTGCACATATACCGGCAGTGGATCAAGCGAGCTCCCTCAACGCAGCAGCTAAACCTAGTCCCACGCAAGTGGAGACGATACAGGTATTGGCAACAAAATCGGGGTCGAGCATTCCAAATCCTAATAGCAGCGGAGAAACCAGGAAGCAGATGGCGCAATCATCAAATGATAGGCTTACGGAATTAAAAGGCAAACTCGGTCATGAAGCAAAGAAAAGGAAAGATGCAGACACAGCAGAAACCCGGTCACAGGTTCCAATATCGCCAAGAAAAGAACAGGAATGAGTGAAAGTACTGAAAAAGAAGCCCAACAAGATGGCGCAAAATCCAAAAACCCAAGTTATTAAGCCCTGGTCAGATGCGTTTATCATCGCAAAAAAGACGGAGGGAGTGTTGTATGCTGACATACTTAGTGCCGTAAAGACGACTGCGGAGCTCAAGGAATTCAGTGAAGATGTGAGAACGATGCGGCCTACACAAAAAGGAGGGTTACTGATTGAGTTTAAGTGGAAGAAAGAAGCCAATGTCGCCACGTACCAGGTGATCATCGAGAAGACTTCGGCAGATGTGGCAACAGTGGTTCTTCGAACTCACACAGTCACGGTGCAGTGCAAGGACCTCATCACTGAGCTAAGCACAATGATGATCTGATGGATGCCATGACGGAGCAAGCTGGCATAAGGAGGCCAGAGAAAGAAGCGATCAGGAGTACGCAACCAACACACGGTGGAACGCACGCAGTATATTTAACTCTGCCGGCCGAGGATGCTAAGAAACTCCTAGTACTGGGACATCTTAGAGTTGGTTGCATTCGAAGTCGTGTTTCGGAAGTCATGACACCGAAGCATTGCTTCCGATGCTAGGGATACGTGCACGTCGCATCAGCGTGTAAAGAGCCTAATTGCGCAAAGCAATGTAGGAGATGCGGAGAAGAAGGGCATAAAGCGGCATAATGTGAGAGGGAAGCGAAATGTGCGCTATGAAAAGGAGCACATGCAGCGGGAAGCGCGAAGTGCCCATGGTATCAAGAGGCGGTGCGAACACGGCGTAAATGAAATTGAACGTTAATCACTGCAGGACTGCACAGGATGTGTTATGCCAATTGGTGACGGAAGAGCAGTTTGATGTGGTGCTGCTGGAGCCGTACACAGTGAAAGACTCGTATAATTGGATAGCAGATAACGAGAAACTCGCGGCAATTTGGGCGCTCGGGGACAAAACCGTACAATGCAAGATGACAGCAGCACTCATAGGTTTCACTTGGGCTAAGGTGCAAAAAACCTATATATACCTCGAAATATGGAGGCAGCATGCGATGCCTCAATGCCCAGACGCAACACGGTCGGCAATCGCAAGCCGGCATACTGGTGGTCGGACGAGATAGCGAAGCTGCGCCATGCATGCGTAAAGGCAAGAAGGAGATCTCAAAGAGCAAGAGGCCAATCAATGATCAATTGCATGAAGAGTTCCGAGCGCACCGAATAACACTTAGGAAAGCTATCGAATGGAGCAAAAATTCCTGCTTCAAGCAGATGATCGATAGTGCTGATAAAAATCCCTGAGGTCTGGCGTTCAGATTAGTAATGGCTAAAGTCAAAGGTCCGAGAGCCCCTCAGCCAACATGCCCTATACTGCTGGAAAAAGTGGTCACATCGTTCTCTCCTCCATAGGAGGAAATTGGAAATGTCTGCACGCAACTAGCTGTAAATGATGAAATACCGCCAGTTTCGACGTCGGAGGTGGTTGTGACGCTTGCGCGAATAAGCGACAACAAATTATCTGGCCCTGATTGAATACCTCACGCTGCATTCAAAGCAGCAGTATTTGCAAAACCGAACGTCTTCGCGGACCTATATGGTTTGTGCTTGGCCGAAGGAACATTTCCGAGGAGATGGAAAAAGCAACGACTGGTGTTACTATTGAAACCCGGTAAGCAACCTGACCAGCCGTCGGCGTACAGACTTTTATGTATGCTTGATACTATTGGAAAGGTATTTGAGAGAATAATATGTGAAAGACTGCAGGAGTATCTCGAAAAACCGGGAGGTTTATATGACAACCAATTTGGCTTTAGAAAAGCCAGGGTGACAGTTGACGCCATAAGAACGGTGATCGATATAGACGCGCTCAGCAAAGCTAAAATGCGCGGTAATAACGCTGGATATCAGAAACGCATTTAACTCGGCAAAATGGACAAACATTTTCCTTTTTTAGGCAGACGTTGCCCTTGAGTCGTATCGAATACCTTTAGACTGGGGTGGTGCTTCATTACTCCGATAGTAGGAATATTCTAACTCTAGAGCTCCAAATGGCAATTACAGTACAAGAGAATAAATCTGTTACTGAGTTATAACAAGAAGTTTTTTTTTTCATTTATATTTAATACTTGATAAGATAGACTGCCTAGAGTTGAGTGAAGATTCTGTCTAAGTCATGACTCAATCCTACTGCGAAAGGCCTCTTGACACATTTATTCGAGGATTAAATGGAGATTTGCCTCATTTGTTCTGTGTAAAGGAACTAGCTAATTTATCTGAAGTACTAAAAACTAAAATATGTCGAAACTTGGAATATATAAACTACCGTATTGTTCCCATAAACTTTAAAAATTCTGCCACTAACCTCACTCCACCCTTTAATTCGATATCTGGTCCTTCACAGTATCATCGTTGTTATCCTCCTCGTCAACCATCTCGACGAAAATTCTACCAATATCACTCCTTAATGCAAGACAATAAATTTAATTCCCGACCAATTTGTCAGCATAGTTCCCATCAACATCCACCACCCTCAACAACATAATCATCAATTTGATTTTAGACAGTCGCTTCCACCAAAGTCACCCACTCAAGTCCAAAATTCAATTCAACCAAGAACAGTACCCTACCAGAATGGACCAAATCATGGGAACAATAGTAAAAATCGCTCAAACAAAGTTCAAGGGGTGTTTAATACCGAAGTAGCTAAGAATTATATTCAGCATAGCTACTATGAAGAGACCGACATTAACTTTTTGGATTAACTAACGATGATGTTCATTTTTTAGAGTAAATTCATAATTACTATTCTTTTGTTTAAAAATGAGGAATGGTAATGAGCTTAAGATTTTACTGGATACTGGGTCTAACAAGAAGTACATATTATCAATGTACATTAAAAATCCAATTATTAAAAAGACATGTTTTGTAATTTCTGTCAGTGGGCAAGTGAAGATTGCTCAACATGCAAATATTGAATTTTTTAAAGGAGAAATTGGAAAATTAAAGTTCTACCTATTACCAGCCCTAATGACTTTTGATGCTACAAATATTTGACGAAATTTTGAAATTAGAACATGATAGACCAATCTACTCAAAAACCTAATCCTAATCCTTTAATAGGCAATTTACATTGAGCAGAACACGGTGTTCTCGAGAACACAAGCATAACACTGTGTTCTGATGACAACAACAGGGAAAATGAATGAAATTTGTTGTTATTGGAGTATTGAGAGCTCTGTGCTCTGCTTTAACAAAGCCAGAACAAACTTTTAATGCTGTTTACTCTGCGGCAGCGCTGCCAACTTTGGTCATGTCCACCTTTTTTGGTCATTCTCCACATTAGACAGATGATATTGCAAAACAATTAGAAGAAAATTTTATATTGTAATTTTTTTTTATACTAGGTGGGGTAACCTCCTTGACCGCCAGAATGCGCTGGTACTGCAAAAAATTATGGTGGTCATGGTGCCTTGAACGGACTAGTTCATATTTAGGCAGACTTGCCAAATTTCAATGCGATACTGCCCTTAGTTGTGTTTTGACAGCTGATTGTTGTTAACGTGTTTCCCATCATGTTGAGTATGGACAAAAACGATTTTCGATCTCTCATAAAACATTATTTTTTGAGAGGCAAAACGGCGAAGGAAACAAAAGAAAAGTTGTATAAACATTATGGGGCTAATGTTCCGTCAGATTATACCGTCAAATATTGATTTTGAGAGTTTCGTGGTTTCCGCAACTCCACTACCGATGAAGTCCGCAGCGGCAGGCCCTCCGATGCGGTTACAGAGGACAATGTCAAAAAAATACATGAAATGGTGTTGGCTGACCGGAAAGTGAAGGTGCGTGAGATAGCAGATGCCACAGAGATTAGTACTGAGCGCTGCCGCTGGGTGCCGCGTAAGCTCACTCCGGACCAAAAACACGAACACGAGAGCACTTCGAAAGGGTTTTTGAACTTGATGTTGCGGAATCGGGCGGACTTTTGGCGTCGATTGGTAACTGTTGATGAAACCTGGGTCCATTATTACACACCAGAAAACAGAATGAGTGCCCGGCGATAGACTGGGGCCGGCACGAGTGCTCCGAAATAGCTGCAAAACGGCCTTACATGAAGCGAAAAAAATTTTGTTTTTGCAAGACAATGCGCCGGCACACAAGAGCATCGCAACCACGGCTAAAATCAATGATTTAGGGCTCCAATTGCTTCCGCTCCACCGTATTCGCCCGATTTGGCTCTCTCGGACTATGATATCTTCCCAAACATCGAAAGATGGCTCATCAATAAAAAATTCAGCTCACGCGAGGAAATCATCGACGCCGTGGAGGGGGGTTTTGCAGACCTTCCGGAAAATTACTTTTCGGACGGGATCAAGAAGTTGAAAAAAAAAGGGGACTACATTAAAAAAACATTTTTAAAACAAATTTTTTTCATTTCCAAGGAGGTTACTTTTCACCCCACCTAGTATTAATAAAATAAGTAAATGAAAAAGAAAGCTGCAAGAATTATATGCAAACAATTCAAATTGTTCTTAATCATGTATTTTTCACACAATTTCCATTTTAATTTTTCACAATTAGCCACAACGTTCTATTTGTATGTATAACCAAAACAAAAACAGCTGTTAAGAACACAAAACCACAATGTAAATACTTATCTAGAACTCAGCGTGTTTTGCTCAATGTAAATTGCCTATAAAGGAAGAAAAAGTTGAGAAATTCAGGAATTATTGAAAGATGGCATTATTCGTCCATCTAGATCTCCCTACAGTTCAACAGTTTGAATTGTACCAAAAAAATGAGGCTCTTTAGGGTTAAAGAAGTTCCATAAGGTGATTGATTATTGTAAGTTAAAAGAAAACACTACATCGGATAGATATCTAATCCCAGACATTACCACTATATTGTCCAACATGGGGTCCAATAGGTATTTCTCGACAATAGATCTCAAAAGTGAATTTCCCCAGATTGCTTTGAATGAAGCAGATATAGAGAAAACTGCTTTTTCCATCACAAATTTGAGTTTACTCGACTGCCATTCTTAAGAAATGCACCTGCAATTTTTCAATGAACTATAGATGATGTTCTGAGGGATCATATCGGAGTACGCCGCTATGTCTATATTGTGAGTCGTTTGTTTTTTTTTTGTTTTTTTTCTTCTTCTGATAATGTGTCACTATGTAAAAAGCTTAAATTTACTCAAAACAAATAAAAAACAATAAAGACTTACCATATTGATGACATAATAATTTTTAGTAAGAGTAAAGGGGAGTATTTCGATAGCTTGAACATTATTTATGATACTCTAGAGAAAGCAAATTTTAAGATTGAAATTGATAAATGTGAGCTTATCAAGAAAGAAACTGATTTTCTAGGAATCATAGCAGGGCAAAATGGTAAAAGCACAAATCCTAAAAAAAATAGAGGTCATACTTAATTTTCCTCCTCCCAAAACAGTGCATGATTTGCGTTTGTTTCAGGGCATGTCGGGACACTATCGTATGCTTATAAAGCATATGAATAGATAATAAAACCCTTAACGGAAATACTTAGGGGATGTTTAGGTAAAACTCGTAAGAATGAGTCTGAAAGGGCTAAGTTAAATTTAACAGAAGAACAGATTGAGGCTTTTAAACAGGTAAAAAATGCTGATGAGATGATGAGAAAACCTTTGAGCTTAGAACAGATGCATCCAATTAAGCATCGGGAGCTGTTCTTCCACAAGAGAGTAGACCGATATGTTTCCTTTCAAGAACGTTGACGAATCACGAACTTATTTACAAACGGCAATACGAATCTTGTTGTCGACTTTTTACAATGTCCCCCTATTGCAAACCTTAACTCTTTAGCGACAACAGTTTCTCACAGGTATTCAAATTTCTTGATTCCAACAATAGAAGCTCCAATAAATTCGTTTAAAACCCAATTATTCATTCTGTCAATTTAAAAATATTTTCCCTAAATACAATAGGCACATTATTTATTTTTTCTTAAAACAATATATATATGTCGTAGCGTCATTGACATATTTTGTATTTAGTATTATGAATTATGTATGCAAGATGAAACTGAACATCCGACATATAAAAGTTGAATATTGAAACCTTTAGTTCTTCAAAAAAATTATTATTCTATTAAAAATTTGTCCGTGGGACAGATACTTGTTTTATATGAATGTTGTTACAGACTGAATTACAATATTTCTTAACTTAATACAGAAACCTAATTGAATACAATAAATTGCTTATTATCAGTTTAATAAGAAACCATATATGAAACCAAAACTATTTTGCAAGCTTGCTGCTACAATAACTTTGTTGACTTCGTTTTCTACCTTCTCAACAGGAAGAGCTGACTGTGCGTCAGTTACCGCTTCGCTCCACCACCAACCTTCGCCACTACTATGCACTGCTGCCGCGTTTCAGGCTCGACGAAGAAAAAATACTTTTTTTGATAATATGTATTACGAATGATATTTGTATAAAAAGAAGAGTAGTAATAAAACAGAAAGTAACAGGAATGGTCGTGTTTGGGTATTTGTAGGCATATGTGTACAGTAAGGCATTTTCTTTGTGGATTGAGTGCTCCGGGTTTTGAATGTTCTGCATTTAAATATAACTGGCGCAGTCGGTACTTCTGGGTTCGAGCTATTAGTTGAATTCATATTAGGCGTAAAGTTACAAGAGCATATTGCAACGAGCCGTAGAGTTCTAGCTCGTTGATATTAATCATTTATACTCAGTGAACCTAACTGAATGCAGGACTGGAAACGGGACTCGGCAGTGAGATTTACGAAGAGAATACATATGTAAAAATAATAAAATAATAAAGAATAGACCAAATAAGAAAAGAAAACGCATGTACGTCGTTTGCTTTTCCTTTTTGTTTCACTTAAATGTGTGATACACACGTTTATAACAACCGCAACACTGAACAAAAAGAAATAATAAAAAAAAAATAAAATATTATTGAAATTATAGTAATAAAGAATAAAGAATTGATCAAGAGTGGAGCAGAAAAACGCATGTACGTCGTTTGTACCCTTTTCCTCTTTTTGTTTGTTTCGTTTACTTCTCTCCAGTGTCTAATTCACGAATTTCAGAATTACACCACACAAAACTACGATTATATACACTCGTACATACACATGAAGAAGTAAAGAATCAAAAAAAATAAAGAGTGATGCTGGGAGAGAGGAGAGAACGCATGTACGCCGTTTGCTCTCTTCTTCCTTTTATCTCTCACAAATGTATGTTCGATCAAACCTAGAGATACCGTTACTGTTCGATCAAACACACAAATTCAGAAGAGTGGTTGATGCGTTGAATTTAGTTAGTTAAAGAGTCAACTGAGGGTGGTTTGGTTAAGATAAAACAACTCATAATTATTAAAACAAGTAAAGAAAAAAAATATAAAAATCAGCCAAGTGTGAGTCGGACTCGCACACGGAGGGTTCCGTACCATCGTACAAGATTTTTTGCTTAAAATATTAAATTATGTTCATATTTAACAGCCTAAAAGTATACTACAATTACAGCTTAAAAGTATACTACAAAAAACAAAAAATTGTTAAACAAAAGGTTAAATTAAAGAACAATGCGTCTAAAAATGTATATTTTTATTATTTGTCGTTCTACACCCAAGTGAATTACACACTCTATGAAAATTTCAACTCTCTACCTATTACGGTTCATGAGATAGAGCAGGAGACGGACGGACATCGTAAGCTTAGTAATAGCGTCCCGTTAGCTCCCTATGGGTACGGTACCCTAAAAAGTAGATAATAAATAAATAGAGAGAAAAAAATAAATAAATAAAAATAGATATAAACGAAAAAAGTGAAAAAAATCAGGCAAGTGTGAGTCGGTCTCGCGCACTGAGGGTTCCGTACCATCGTTTAAGATTTTTTGCTTAAAATATAAAATTATGTTTATATTTAATAGCCTTAAAGTTTACTACAATTAACAGCTTAAAGTATACTACAAAAAAAAAAATTGTTAAACAAAAGGTAAAATTAAAGAAGAATTCTTCTAAATTAGTATTTGTCGTTCTACACCCAAGTGAATTACACACTCTGTGAAAATTTCAACTCTCTACCTATTACGGTTCATGAGATAGAGCAGGAGACGGACGGACGGACGGACGGACATTGTAAGGTTGGTAATAGGGTCCCGTTAGCTGCCTATGGGTACGGAACCCTAAAAAAGAAAAAATCATAGAATATAAGTATGTATAATTTATTTTCCTCTTCCCTGATTTATTCACCATATACATTTAGGTGTTAGAGTTGGACAACCATATGCCATGATCCCAAGAAGCATTGTGAGAAACCGTGGTAATGAAAACAACATGCTATCAACTGCCGGTACAGGTAGTCAAATCCAATTGGAAATATATTCGACAATGAAAGTACCGGAATTGGTGAAACAACTCCCGATGTTCGATGGAAATCGCAAGAAACTGCAATCGTTCCTAGAAAATATCGAGGAAGTCCTTTTATTGTTTAAGGAAGCTGATGAAATCCCTTATGGCACTATGATATTGAGAGCAATTAGAAACAAAATAGAAGGCGAAGCGGACGAAGTACTGGATGCAGACATGGTCCCCCTCAACTGGGATAGAATCAAAGAAACACTAACAGCCCATTATGCGGACAAAAGATCGGAAACAACATTGATGCAACGGTTGCTAATATAAATCAGAACGGAAAATCGTGAAGTGTTTCTATGACGAAATTTCAGAAGTAAAGCTAGCAATAGTAATCACGTGAGACTGCATGAGACCGACCAAAATTTAAAAAAATCAAAGATTGATACATGCTCTCAAATGTGTCTCCAAAAGTTCATAACTGGGTTAAACAACACGCTGGGAATGATGCTCAGAACAATGCATCCCAAAACGTTACCAGAAGCCATGGAAATATGTCAGGCGGAAAAGGACATATATTATCGACAACGAGAACTTAATAGAAACAGTAATAACGGATCAAATACACACCCATACCAAGGATCAAGCCGAAGATATAATCCATATAATCAACGGCCAAATGACTAACAAGACAACTATAACCAGCAACGACCAACTCAGAATAATCAACAAAAACCATATAGCAGTTACGGTAACCAACAAAAAAATAACAACCAAATTTTGAACACTTATCAGAGGAATGCCAATTGTAAAGAAGTAGGTAGGAACTTAAGTAATCAGTATTCAAATAATCTTGCAGGACCTACATACAGCAATGATGTACAAAACAACCATCAAAGAGAAGCACCCAAACAGGAATCCTTAAGTTATCAAAGTGGTGAATCTAGGCAAACATCGAACTCAAGGAATTGCCCAAATACCAATAACTTAGAATTCCACAATGTGACACATGAGGAAACTCTATCAAATAATTTGAACCAAGATGCGGAATTCTCTTCAAACATTTTTGAGGATTTCTGTAATCAATACAACGTTATATTGCATATAGCATCATTCCAACAGTCATCAAGCAATTCACCAGTAGAAAGGCTTCACTCTACTCTTACGGAAACGTTTAGAATAATATTAAGTACAAGGAAATCAGAGAACTTAACATGTGACTATGATGACATTCTTGCTGAAGCTTTTATAATGTATAATAATGCAGTACATTCCGCAACAAAACTTACACATTTTTTAAAACTTTTTGGTAAAACTCACGATTTCAATAGTACTATTCAATTTGATTCTCAACCTGATACATTCCATTCATGCATACATTCTTAAAAAATTGATTGAGATTATACCCATAAATAAAGGAAACAATGGAAAGCAATACGAGAAACAGTATAACTAAATTAAATATAAATAGGCACGAACCAATAGATCTTGCTGAAAATGAACAAATATACAGGAAGGAAAATAGGCGAAATAAGATCACATCAAGGTTCACTAAACACAAAGTTAAAGAAAATAAAAATAACAACAAAGAACCAGAAATTACATGAGTCAAAAAAAAAAAAAAAAAATACTAATAATGATAATTAATTACAGATTCAGAGAAAACACTATTGAAACCACTACACCCTCTTTGAGGTCATCACTCCATTCTGGGGGGGGGGAAGTTACCGCTTCGCTCCGGGTTTTGAATGTTCTGTATTTAAATATAATTCGTCTGCAAGGCGGGATGCGCTGGTTATTTGAAACTTTAACTTTGTAGAAGTTAACTCCTCCCCCTTTAAATCGATCGTCTACGAGCGTTAGAACGTCGTTGATTCTTATTGGGGTGTTAACTTGGCACATGATGGAGTTTGGAGGGTGAATCGGTGGTTGGACTGGTGATTTGTAAATATTAGTAAATTACATAGTCCAAGTACAATTAATTGAAATTATAAAATGACCTGGTGACAGACCTATTGCCTTAATCGGGTTGCAAAGTCCACTGTATGTTCACCTATTTCTTTTTGTAAACAATGCGGAAAACTTTTTCTAAAGTTTATAGTGCTGGCAAATTTATATGATTAAATTAAAAATGTCTGCAAAATATGGAAAAAAAGTTCAAGGTATGTAGGAAGTGTATAAGATATGTTTAATGTGAATATTTGTTAATTTGTATTTCTGTGAATTGTTTTAATTATGTGTTATAAAAGAAAACATCTAACCAACTTGACCGTGTCTCGTGAATTGAAAACTAACTTTTTGCCAATTTGCGCCAAAATATAAACATTTGTGATTATAGTTTATTATGTCTATTTAAATGTGTTATTAACGTTTTTTGCCCAAATTTGCCCATTTACCAAACCAAAACCTCCATACAGTTTTAATTGCAATTTCTTTCGAATATAAAATTGATAACCTCAAATTCCACCAATTTTGTAAAAAATCTTTGGAGTCTTATATGTCTACTTATCCATGGTACCCGATGTCGCCAACAGTTCATAAGATTTTAGCCCACGGTTACCAAATTATGGCTGTAACTCTTGTTTCTGTCGGTTGCCTTGGGGAAAAAGCATCAGAAGGTCGCAATAAGCTTTTTCTCATCTTAAAAATAAGCTGCAGGTTTTAAAAAGAAACAATACATGATTTTAATCCAGTCACTAAGCAAAATTCACAAAAGGAATTTTGAATCCCTAACCCTAAAATTGCTTAATATGGGCGGTAAGAGTGGGCGTGGTCAAATTGATCTGAAATTTTGAATATTTCTTTTTAACATCATTATTAGACTTTATGCCAAAAAAATAGCATTTCCGACCATAGTGAAATGACAATAAGCTCAGTCTAGCCATTTCGTTTGGCGCAGGTTTTATCATACCGAGTATTGCCTCGAGCTGTGAAATTTCTAAGTTACTGAATGTGTGTCCTTTGATGTGGACAGATGTATTGAGGAACTTTAGTAAATAAGTTCCTAGTGTTTTCAGATTTCCCTTTTCTGTGATTATGGTGCCTTTGAGATCGTTGAGGAATATTGCTCCTGAGTCTAATGTTTCTACATCTTGGATGTGGTGTACTTTACTCAACAGGCAAGATGAATTTTGACTGTTTAGTATTCTTGGTACACAGCTGTCGTTGGTTATATTGGTTAATTTGTTTCATTTACAAATCAAAGTATCACTTATACTATTACAATTTTCACTTTTTCCAAAGACAATATTTTCACATTTTATGGTTTTCTTAAATTCTAATTGAATTACAGTATTATTTCGTTTTACTGGTATTATAATTTCTTTATGAACGCTTGTTTGTTTACTTTTAGTTACAAAGTTAGTGTAATTTGTATATTGGTTTCGCTCACACATCATTAGTGAGTCATTAGTCATTATAAACACAAGATCTATTAACACCTATTACTATGTTTTGTTTTGCTGTTTGATCTTGTTCTTATTACTATGTTTTGCTATGTTATTTTTTGTTACTATGCTTTGATCTTAACCTTTTCTATTGTAAATTAATTACTTACTAATTATATCGATGTTATCTTGGTTATGAACACACATGTGTTTTGCTTTGCTACAAAAATAAAGATTATACAGTCCACTGAAATACTGTGTGGATGTTTTTGGACATAATTTAATTCATTTGTAATCATTTTTGGTCCTTCAAGCCGGATACTCAAGGAAATACTATTTTGAAATAATTGTACGCTAACAAAGTGAATATTAAATTAAACAATGGTTCTACCATACACAGTATTATTGAAACAACGTGGATATGTCAAGGCACGCGTCACTCGTGCATACGATGCGTGAAAAAGAATCGAAGGGACAACACAGTGAGAGCCTCTAATTCGAAATCGTTTGGGGAAACTTGAAGAGAGCTACAGAGAATTTATGGAATGCAGCAAAGGTATGTACGAATACAGTCAAATTGAAAGTTTTGTCGATCCGTCTGATGATATGGAAGAGTATGAGGAAAAGTACTTTCTGGCACATGCAGCATTGACTACTGCTTTACAAGGGTATAAAGCGGATAACCGAATTGAAAGGAAAGTCGACTCGGTTGCCAAACTTGTTCTACAACAAGCTGAGTTTTTGGAGAAATTCAAAAGCTCACCGATGAACACGGAGATACACTATGAAAGGATCAAAATACCCATATTTTCGGGAAATTACAAAGATTGGCCATCATTTTATGATCTTTTTTCTGACGCAATCGATGCCAAAGAAACATTAACGGCTACTCAGAAATTCCATTATCTTAAATCATATTTGTCAGGGGATGCATTAAATCTTATGAAACATATTCCAATTACTGGCAACAACTATCCTCAAGCATGGGAACGTCTTCGGCAACGATATGAGAAAAAAGCGTTGATTATTCGTTCATTCGTACATAATTTTTTAAATCTGCCGCAAACAAGCTTATCAAACGCATCAGTGTTGCGAAAAATAGATGATGGGGCTGTTGAAGTATTGAGAGGTTTGACGGCACTTCAGTGCAAAAATCGTGATCCCTTTTTAATACATATGTTAAATTTATAGATGAATGCATTAAGCTCGGACATATGCAACTAATACCCCAGAACGACATTGGCATCCATAAATCGGAATGTTTTTATTTGGCACATTATGCAGTTTTCAAGAATGACAACACTTCGACCAAATGTCGCGTCGTATTTGATGGTTCCTGCAAAGACGATTCAGGACATTCTCTCAACGATCGACTACACATTGGCCCACCTATTCAAAGAGATTTATTTGGTGTAACGATTCCATTTCGGCAACATCGCTTCGTTTTCACGACCGACATTGAGAAAATGTTCAGAGGCATCAAGATTGCTCCGATGCATACCAATTTCCAGCGCATCGTTGGGTGCAAAGACAAACATTTACGGCTGCAGCATTATCGCTTGATGACGGTGACTTCTGGCTTATCTCCATCACCATTCCTAGCAGTTCGAGTTTTGCAGCAACTTGCGGATGATTACAAAGACACTCAGCAGCTGCACAGGTGTTGGCTAACGACACATACGTTGTCGACATAGCTACGGATTGCAATTCAATGGAAGAACTGATTACACTAAAAGAAGAAGTCATAGACCTATTGTTGAAAGCGAATTTCAATTTACGAAAGTGGTGTTGTTAGAGTCCTTGCCCGAGGATGTTCGCGAACACAACCCAGTAGATATCAATCACATAGCTGAAGCTGCAGTCCAAAAAATTCTTGGATTAAATTGGAACCCATCTACCGATAAATTGTTTTTAAAATTCAATGACTCACACTTTGACAGAGCACCAACTAAAAGAATTTTACTTTCAGAATTATAGAAAATTTTTGATCCATTGGGGGTCGTTTCTCCAACCATAATCTAGCTGAAGGCGATATTTTAAGAAAGTTGGTGTCACACTGTTAATTGGGACAACGAACTACCTGCAGATCTATGCACACGGTGGCGCGTCTGTATGAAAGAACTACCTCTATTGGCTCAGATTCGAGTCCCGCGCTACATCGCTTGTACTACGCGATCAATGGAGCTACATATTTTTGCTGAAGCATCAGCGATCGCATGCGCAGCGGTTGTATATAGCCGAACTCCAACAAACGACGGATATATTGTCAGACTAATAGCCTCACGTACGTGCGTGGCTCCATTGAAACCTATTTCGATCCCACGACTTCGGGTTAAACGCTGCAGTATTGGCAACAAGTTTACTGAATCTTGTTAAGTCAGCCCTCACCATACAGATTCAGAGATCATGCTCCATTGGTTATCATCTCCACCCAGGAAATGGACAACTTTTGTTTGCAACAGAACGCCTGAGATTGTTAACACTTGCGCCAAAAATGTTTGGCGGCACGTCCGGTCTCAAGACAATCCTGCATATTGTGCTTCTCGAGGCCTTTCTGCATCTAACCTTACTACACATGAAGTGTGGTGGTTAGGTCCTCGGTGGCTATCACAACCATAATACTTGTGGCCTACATCTAAATTAAACTGCATAAACCCCTCTGACGTTGCTGTTTTGAATGAGACCAAAATCACAATGGTACACATCGCCACGCCAGAACCAAACGTATTTGTGCACCTCATTAAAAACCTATCATCATGGACTCAACTGGTTAGAACTATAGCCTATTGTTTACGCTTTATTAACATCAAGCAAGTGATGAACGGCAACCAGTTGAACACAAAGTCGAAACTAATACGACTACTGCCATTTATCGATGATTCAGGACTATTGCGCGTAGGAGGTCGTATTCAACACTCTTCTGTCAACGATAAGGTCAAATATCCAATCATTCTACCAAAGACATCACCTATAACACTTCTCATTATTCGTCATGTTCATCAAAAAAAATATCTGCATACTGGAGTTGAGGCTACGGCGCTCGAAAAATAATTCGAAGTGTTGTGCACCGATGTAAGAAATGCTTCATGTTGAGGCAAGCGACAGGTGCACCAATTATGGCCAATTTGCCTTCACCACGGGTTCAACCACATCGTGCCTTTCTTCATTGCGGCCTTGACTATGCGGGTCCAATCTATATCAAAGAAACCAAGGGACGGAATCCCAAGCACAGCAAGGCGTATTTTGCTATTTTTTTGTGTCACATCAACTAGAGCTATTCACATTGAATTGGTATGTGACTTGTCGACTAACACCTTTATTGCCGAACTTCACAGTTTCAGCAGCATTCGTGGCAAACCGACTAACATTTACTCCGATAACGGCACTACATTCCACGGCAGTAAGCGAGTACTGCATGAATTTCAACAAATGGCAATAAAGCAGGCGAAAGATGAACACATAGCAAACATCACAACAGCTGAGGGCATCACATGGCATTTCATACCACCTTCATCGCCACACTTTGGCGGTATTTGGAAAGCCGGTGTGAAATCCATTAAGTTACATCTTCGTCGTGTTATTGGTAGCAACTTACTTATTTGAAGAATACCAAACACTCCTTACACAAATCAGTGCGGTATTGAACTCTCGGCCCATATGTGCTGTTGGAGACGACCAACTGAATCCTTTGACTCCTGCACATTTTTTGATCGGTGAAGCGTATTCCGCTATACCTGAGTCATCGATATTAGAAGACAACCCAAATCGACTGACGCTGGAGACAGATACAAGCTAAAGTAAAGTTTTTGGAAGCGTGGCATATGGAATAACTTACTTCTTTACAGCGAACAAAATGGCAAATAAATTTATTCAACATAACTGCAGGTACTGTTTTGTTTTGAAGGAACCAAATCTCCCGCCATCCAGATGGATACTTGGACGCATAGAAGAAGTTTTCCCAGGTGATGACAACAAGGTCCGAGCATCCAGTTGCAAAACTTGCCGTATTACCATTGTGCTGAACAATCGTTCAGGTAGGGCGGTATGTTTATGAATGCTTGTTTGTTTACTTTTAGTTTATTTTTTGTTCTTTAAATTCGTTAGTGTAATTTGTATATTGGTTTCGCTCACAAATCATTGGTGAGATTAGCACAACATTTCTATTGTACATATAATTTCTTAACAACACAAGATCTATTAACACCTATTACTATGTTTTGTTTTGCTGTTTGATGTTGTTCTTATTACTATGTTTTGCTATGTTATTTTTTGTTACTATGCTTTGATCTTATCGTTTTCTATTGTGATTTAAACGTCAATAGGTCTCCCCAATGTTGAGTGTATAGAAGAGTTGTATTCATAAACTGCTTTGTCTAGGAGTTCGTCGAAGTTTTTGTGTTTATTTTCAGATTTTAGACATCTGAGTATTTCTGTCAAAGTCGAGTGAAAACGTTCAATTTGTCCGTTAACTGTACTTTTGTATGGAGGTGCTATAAATGTTTCTATCTTGAATTCATTTTCCAACTTGAAGTTTATTGTTGTTGGATTAAATTAAAAGATCGTTTATTACCCATGACTATATCAGTGAATTCCTTGCCGAAGCGGAGCCAGGGAGTGCCGAACATAATCTCTGGAACGCGACGAGCTACGTCAAAAAACAAACAAAGAGGAAAGCGCCCAGCGACCTGATGGTTCCTGGTGCAGTGGTTCAAGTGAAGAAAAAGCGCAGGAATTCGCCAATCATCTGGAAACCACCTTCAATCCCTTCAACTTCTTCTCGCCTGCCGACAAACAGACAACTCTGGACTTCATCGATGAGGCTTGTTAGATAGACTTGCCAATTCGCCCAGTTGAAGTTCCTGAGGTTATCGAAGAGGTCAAATGCCTGAAGAAAACTATATCTCCTGGATACGATAGGATCAACGTATGTACTATCCAAGCCTTACCCCACAACGCTCTTCTGTACTTAACAGCGATTTACAATGGCATCTTGAGACTCAGCCACTTCCCATCCCAGTGGAAGTTTGCTGAGATAATCTTGATAGCCAAGCCTGCAAAACCTGAGCACAAACCTTACTCCTATCGCCCGATTAGCTTACTGGCTTTACTCTTCAAAGTTGGGACCCATCCTATACACACTCTACACGTCTGACCTCCCGATATTAAGGGACGAGAAATTCTCTATAGCGACATACGCGGATGACAATGCTGTGTTGGTGAGTGACAGTGACCCAGCTGTAGCCTCAGTTCTCCAGCAAGACCAATTGGACTTACGGTATACAGCTATGGGGCACTGTGGTTTGTCCGGAACTCGGTTATCCACCGAGACCTGCAGATTCCAATGATTAAGGAAGAAATCGTCAAGTACAGTAACAGATACCTCATTAGGTTGGAGGACCATGTCAAGCACCTGGCATTGAACTTTTTAGAAAACAGCAACCAAACACAACGCCTGAAAACGCAACACCCACTAGATCACCCATTCCCTTTCCCGGCTAAGTGATTAACTCATCACAACCCTAATGTGACTTACTTTTTACGATACAATTCGCTGTAAGTAAAACTTGCAAATAAAGAAAATAGCATAAAAAAACCCATGACTATAGCTTTAGGTATTCCGTAAAAATATAAAATTTGTTAGAGGGGCTGCTTTATATCTTCTGTTCCTTTAGATTTGATAATGCGTACTTGCGCATATTTTGAAAATTTATTGCTGTCAAGATCAATTTTCTTTCTGTTTAGGATGTTGTGGGATAGGTGTTTGCTTTAATTCTGGATTATTTGGTTGTCTATCATATTTTTGTTCTTTACAAACTTGACACTGCATTTTTGTGAAGTAATATTTTTCTGAAAATTGCAATTTGTTTTCTTGAGCACAACGGTGTGCTCGTTTATGTATTTCTATTATCACTTCTTGTTGTTTTGTTTCATCGGTTGTCTTCGACTTGTCTCTGAGTGTAACGGACCTTATAGTTACGAAAATGATCTGGATAAATTTCTTGGACTTTCCCCATTATTCTGGATGGGTTGAGATATTTTTTGAATATACCGATAATATCTGAACTGCTGTAGTCTGGTCTTGATTTGATATATCTAAGAATTGTTGGAAATGGTACCTTAAAGTAATAACTGGAATCTTCGTTAATTAAGAGAAAGATTTGGTTTATATAAACGATTATTGGTGCCTCAATACATGGAATTAAATTATGTGAGGAACTATCTTGGCTATGTTGCGTTGATGTTACTGAATTTACATTGGAATTTAGAGAGGTACGTGAAAGTGCGACATTATTTGCGACTGGTTTATAGACAAATTCATCATTTTATTCTTCGAGAGCGGCTTTCCATCTTTTTAATTCAGCATTTGTATTTTTGTTGCTAAGGGCATAGGTTAAAGGCCCATGGTCCGTAAATATCTTAACTTTACCCAAACTATTATGGGCCCAAAACATGGCAAGCATTTCGCGTTCGTTGGTCGCGTGATTCTCTTCTGCTTTGGCTAGCGTTCTTGAAATGAAAATGATAGGTCGACCATCTTGTTCAAGTACAGCACCAATAGTATAATTGGATGCGTCTGTTGTTAAATGGAATTTTTTTTTTGTAATCAGGGTATGGAAGTATGATGTATTCTGACACTAAGCAATTCTTTAGTTTTTCAAGGGATTGCATTGCTTCTTCATCAAGAGTTATTAGTTTTTTTTTTCTAAGAGTTTCTTGGAAATTCTCACGTCTTCCCTTCTTAAAAGCGCCGTAAGTGCCTTCGAAACTTTGGCGTATTGGTAAATAAATCTTCAGTAATAACCGGCCATTCCTAAAAATGATGGATGGATTTTTGAAGGTTTTTGGAGTTGGGAAATTGCGTATCGCCTCAACCTTCTTTGGATTGGTCTTAATACCTTTTTAGGTCTAAGACCCTGAAGTAACGATTACCACCAAGTTGAGAAATTATTTCATTTATTTCGGGTATGGAATATTTATCTGCAATGGTAACTGTATTTAGTTTTCTATAATCTATTACCAATCTGAATTTTTTCTCTCCGAATTATCGCGGTGTCTAAATGCTCTTGCACCTGTTTTTCTACCTTCTCTTTGAGAGACATTGGGTATGGGTAGTATTTCGTAAAGACTGGTGTGTCAGTTTCTGTTCGGTTGTCAGCTTGTACACTTGTCATAAAGGTCAATTTATCTTGGTTGTCAGTAAATAAATTTTTGTGTTTTTCTACTATGCCCAAAATTTTTTGTTCCTCTTGTCTCGTTAAGTGATTTGTTCTAATAGAATTGACATCTTGTGCTTTTTGTTCTATGATTGTTATTTGTTTTTTTCCCAGAATTGTCATTATATCCATCTTTACATCGATTATTGCAGATAAGTCTTTTAGGCTGTCATTGCCTAATATGGCATCAAATGATTGTAGAGTTGGTAATATGAAAAGTTTTACAGGACATGAGCTTATTCCAAAAATATTTGCAATCGTATGGTGCGTGATTTCTACATTACCGCCTACTGAGTTCGCACAAAATGATTTTTCGTTTAGTTTGGGATGTTGCACTAGTTGGGGTCTAATTTAATTTTTATTAGAGCCTTTGTCTATTAGGATTTTTAAAAATTCTTTGCTCTTCCTTTCACATTGAAAATATGAAGAGTTTTTTAATCTAAAAAACGGATATCATTTTAATTTGATTGTTCAATTTCCATCGGTATTGATTTCGTGCAACGTTTGGTGTATATTGTGCGTATTGTTGGTTGTTATTAAAACCAAATCTTTGTTGGTTTCCAAAGCTGTTAGTTGGTTTCGGTTGGAAATTATTATTGAAACCCGGTATTTGATGTTTTCCGAATTTATTAACCGGTCTAGATGGGAAATTATTGTTGAAACCAAACGCATGCCTTGGAATTGTGTGATATTATTCTGATATGGTTGCGGAAGAAAGGCTAATTGAGGATAAAATGTTGGTCTAACATTTTGAATATTTGAGTTGGGAGCGATTGGAACTGGAGTCGTCTGGCGACGAAATGGTATACTATTTGCGTAGTTTGACCTAAAGTTTTGGTTCTCTAGTTTCAAGTAAAGGTTTAAGGCCTGAGGCAAATCTACTGGTTCCCTAATTGCTAGGAGTCTGGGTAAGTCTCCTTTTAGTCCCCTAATGAATGTGTCCAATGCCTTGTCTCTATATGTACAGGTCAAGAGATATAGCGATTCCTGACTTAATTCCATGCAGTCAATCTTATTTAGTATTAACGAAAGATGTTGGTAAACTACCTAGTAATATTCCTGCACTGACTGGTTGCCTTGGGTAATACCAGTTATTTGTTATTCTAAAGTTGACAAGTCCCTTTTATCTCCGTAATGTAGCGTGCGACATCCAGTCAATTGGTGTAATATATGATCTAGTACAATGTCGGCTTCTCCTACAATTTTACTCCTTACTACACTTAGTATAGTGAAATATTTTGGAGTTCCAATTATTGTCCCGTGCACTGCAAAAATCCTACACTTTCCTTCCATGAACTGAACTCTGCTACATTTTCTGAAAATTCCCTAAGGCATTTTTATAATGTCCGGTACTTTATCTAAATCCTGAATCTGATTGCGTTGTTCTCTATTAATTATCTGGTCTGGTACGTTTGCAAAGTCTGTTATTGGGTTAAGTAAATTTCTGATGTTTTTCTGTCCTTGTCCAGTCATAAATTCGTACATCAGTGAGTTGATTTGATTCCGAAGTTCTTCATTAAAGTTATTATTTGCTGCAGGTGTCCGAACGGCGGGATTTACTGCAGGTGCCTGAACGGCGGGGTGTAGACTAGAGGGTCTAATTAGGTTATTTTGGTTAGCCATTTTTCAAATTTATATGAACTTGTACTTTTGTTTTTTATTTATATTTTTCCTTTTACTCTTCGTTAGGATTTTACTTATTAAGGAAAATAAATATTAGAGACACCCTAATGAGCAATAATTGGGTTTAACCCCAATGCCAACTTTCCCAAGACATACTCTTCATATAGATATTTTTGCAAATAATGGTTCTGAAGTACTTACGGTAATAGACAAGTTTACGAAGTTTGCAGTCGTTGGAAGAATAGATTTGCCACCTACTAAAGAGAACTAGATGAAGTAACCTTCAGAGTCTTTTAGATATAGGACATAGCAAATCACAATAGGGGTAGAATGGAGCCAATGGAATATCGACCAGGGCAGCAAGATTATGGTAGGCAGAATAAAAGATTGGCAACTAAGTTATCTAAGCGTTATAAGGGGAAATAGTAAAAGAGAATACTCATTTGAAAATTGTAACAGCGCCAGGGAAAATAGTTCAAGAAGGTCACATTAGGAATTAAGTTTGTTGACTACAAAATCAATCGAGGACGATTGATATTTAGGAGGGAGAGGGTGAAGATACTTCTTCATCATTTATATTACTTTTCTTTCCATTCTTTTTCCTAAAACTCGCTAGAAATACCGTTTCCACATTTTTTTTCTGCCCATGTCACCAGCCTCTCATTAACTATGCCCATCATTATTTTCGTTAAACAACTTATAAACGAGTTGCCGCGATAGTTTGTCGCTTCCCTTTCTTAAAAAGCGGGAAAATTATATTCGTCTGAAAGGATTTGTCTGACTGTGCATGATTGTGTAACCGTGTATACCTTTTGGCTAACTCACTTAAAATAGTTGTAGTTGCATTTTTAAAAAAATCGCTTTTCCAGCTTTAATCTTATACTTAAAATTTAACCGTAATATCACTATCCAAATTGTCATCAATTGTTAATAAGAGCGCGCACTGCCACTTAAGTTTTGTCCCCGTAATCTCGAAACTACCTTACACCAATTTTTGTTGTCTCCCACATTATTTATGCTAAACTCCAAATTTTTAAAATTTGCTCTCTTACTCGGACATTATGCTTTATATTTAGTTCTTGCCTATAGGTATTTTTCTCTATCTGTCATACTTTGGGTATAAGCTTCCTTAACAAACTTAGAGCCAGCTGCATTACATCTCCAATCAAACCATTCCGTTTTTATACCTTTCACGTACAAATAAAAATAAATACTTGTTTTTTAATAAAACTACATAACAAGCTATTATATTGGGAAAAAATATACTTTTCCAGTTTTAACGGTTCTAGTTTGAGACGTTTTCGCCATAGGTCCAGTGTAAATAGAATTGTTAAAGCTTTCATATTAACTACTAGATCATACACTCCAGACAACAAACGTATCAGATTGAGGTGGCGAATGAAAATGAGAAGAAAATGACTTAGCAGTAGACGACTAGTATTTCTTCTCTTCCTCTAACTTTCTCTGCCGCAATCTTTCTTCTTTTACAGTTATTTTTATCTAGACATTCCGGATGCCCTGGATCTCTCTGTCATTGGAAAAATTATTTATCTGCCTCTATTTTAATTTTATTTAAAACATCGGCATGTGCAATACCAAATTTATTTATTTATTTAATATACTGTAGGCTTAAAATCTTAAACTTAAGCTACAGGGTGGGACAACCATAGCTACTGGGGCTTTCGGCTGATTTTACATTTGGGATATTTTTCCTTAGCCTAGTGTCTTAATTATTTTTTAAAGTAGAATTATGCTAAATATATAAAATAGTATTTACATGACTAAATGATAACAAGTTATGTAGTTTATATGGGGATTTACAAGAGGTTGATTATGTGTGTTGTTTTTAGGAAGATGAATGTTACTGAGATATTTTTGGGGAGGGATCGAAAAGGAATAAGGTGAGGTCTTGGTTGATGATGCGGGTGCGTACGTTATGGAATAAAGGCCATTCATTTAGGATATGGTGTTTGCTAGTAGCGGAGCTACAGAATTTACATTGGTCAGTTGTGTTTCGGTGAAAGCGGTATTCCAACTCATTTGAAAATCTTGCTCGCGTTTAGTATAAACTTTTTGGTTTTATTTTTATAATTTTGACTCAGGGAATTGTATTATAATTTTGTCATGAAGTTTGTAACACACAGAAGGAGACATCCATACAGAAGGAGACCCTATAAAGTGTATGTATTTTTGATCAGCGCAACGAGACGAGTTTATCTAGACATGTCCGTCTGTCTGTCAGTCTTTCTGACCGTCTGTATGTATGCAAACTAGACCCTCAGTTTTTGCAGTACATTTGTCGGAATCAGATGAATCGGACCACTAGGAGGGGAACCCCCCATACAAACTTGGATCCAAATTAAAGTTCTTATTAGACAAAATTGTTTTTTGTATTATCGACTTAAAATTTGTTTCTGGCCCATATCCATCAACCATGATATTTTCAAAATCCTCGAATTACTAGGAGGAGCGTGAAGTGTATTACTACTTCAGCATAGCCAAAGTTAGTCTCTTTTTACTGGTTTTATTCTAAAATGTATAATCTATAGCTCCGATTACAAACGGGAAAATATTATTCTTGCAATTTCCTTTGAGCTATTTGGAATTCTTCCATTGTGCAGGATCAGAAAAAAATCTTAAAATCAACCGCAATTTTTGATTATTTGTGAGTACACCACCTTGAGATTCCTTACTTTGATCAAGAAAACTTTTAGTTAGCCAACTAACATGTTAATTTAAATTTTTTTTTTCATATTATTTTTCCTTTTTTTTTTTGTTATATGGAACGAAGAACTCTGTCATTATAACTGTAACAATTGCTGGAGTCAAGTAAGTCCTCAACAAAATATGAGCTAGAACTCACAAAGTAAAGCAATTGCTTGTTATTATGCATACAAAAGTAAGCTATTGCTCTCGAATATGTGACAATGTGAGTTCCCCGCTGAGCTCAAATTCACATCGTGAACAAAAGCTAGCGAGACAAATCATTTTTGTACATACCATACCGAGCTTTCCTTGCCTTCAAAACTACCACTGTCAGCATATTCCGCATAGCTCAACTAGTGACAGTGGCATTTAATTCCTTCCTCCGCGTTTCTCTAGTTTTGCTGCAGAATGAATCACGGAAAATACTTTTTTTTAAGGATTAAGCATTAATTGTGCAATCTACGCCATTGTATTGCCTTAATTTTTTAAATTTCTCATCAATTCTCTTTCTACATCTGTTCATTGCACCCCACGACCCATTCTGAATCAAATAAAGAATGAGTGATATTTTTCTGTGTACTATTTCAGAGTTGTATTTTTGACAATTGACGCGTGATTTGTGACATGTGTCAAAGTCATCAGCATTGACATTTCAGCATGGAAAACTTAAGCTTTGTTGTCATATGCAGCCGAAACTGAATTCAGTACATTTAAGGCTGAAAATAGAACCGAAACGAACTGAAGCTGGAAACAGTGCTGCCAGGTTGCATTGACATGTTTCAACCAGTGGAATGCCAGCTGGTTTCTTATGATTGGGAATGTCAATTTGTTTATAGTGTATTTTTGCATTTTCATAAAGTAAACAAAAATATTGAGACAAAATGCCAAAAAGAAACAAATTAAATGAAGAGGACGATGAAAAAATTATTAATTCCGTGAAAATTAACGAAAGCGTGTAGTCCATCTTTGCCGAATGATGTTTTTTCAAAAACTTTGATGGTAAGAGCATTTCTTGAGATGGAAAAATTGTTTAACAGCCCACTTCCCACTGTTACCTCATTGTTATTCCTGTAATTAGGGAGGAGTGTCTTCTTATAAATTTTAAGTCGTTGAAATCCACGTACTCACCATGTCCAAACAAAATACCTAGTTGTCTGCTTAAGCACCGTGCTGAGTCTCTGTGTAAGCTGCTTTTGAAACTTTTGCAGTTTATCACTTCAGAACGCATCTTTTCTTCCTATCTAGAAGGAATCCTTATTGTTCCCCTACACAAAAAGGGGACATATCCAATTACAAAGGTTTTGCTAAACTTTCTGCAATTCCAAAATTGTTCGAAAAAATGCTCATTTCAACCCTCTATAAAAGCTATTATTTCTCCGAGTTGACACGGTTTTATGGAAATGCGATAACCAACTACAAATTTGCTTGAGTTTACAAATCTTGTTGATGCTAAACCGTATTAATTAGAGGGTAATTCTCTTCTTTGATTATTCTCTTGAATTTATGTTGGTTTAATTATCTTAGATTATTTCATTCTCTTTCGGTGTATCTTCTGTACATAATGAATTATTATGTTTAAGTGATAGAAATATAAGCTTTGTATAATGAATTGTTAGACTTAAGTAATAGAAAGATAGGATATAAGGATAGAAGCAATTGAAACATCAAGAAGTAAGGACGTGGTTTTCAAATGACGCAGAATTGTATCATTGAAACATAATTTGGAACACAACACCGATTCATAGGTGAACTTCACTGAGGGCTGATAACTATCATAACCAACTCAGGAAGGACACAACACTTGGTTTTAGGGACAAACGTCAAACTGATGTTATTTATTCATGATTTGTTTTTACATAAGCATGACCTTTTAGGTTTTCCACAACATCTTTTTCGTTGGATTGCATCTTATAGCGTTGTTACACTGCTTCAAATTAGGTGTTTTAAAATTAGGTGTTTTTTTTTCATGCAATCAGATGTTTTCTGTTTTGGTTATACATACAAGAGGAACGTTGTGGTTAATTGTGAGAAATTAAAATGGAAATTGTGTGATTAAGAACAATTCGCAGTGTATGCAAATAATTCTTGCACCCTCCTACTTCATTTCTGCTACTTATTTTATTAAAATGTAAAAATATAATAACAATTTAAAATTTACTTCTTATTATTTTGTGCAATGATCAACTGTTTTATGTTTACGGCGCAACGAAAAAAGACAAAAATGAACTAAAAAAGGCAGTAATTTCCCAACACTCCTGCGGGGCGACCAGTCGACAGTTGTTGAAAATGTAGTTGTTTTTTTTCAACAGTTTAAAAACTCCTTCGATTTCTACAACAACAACCTTCAATTGCGTCACTTTTCCTGTAGTTGTTGTAAAAAAAATAGTTTTTTAAACTGTTTCAGAAAAAAAACAGTTTTTTCTTCAGTCTAACTACGCTATTATTTAAGAAATAGGGTTCAGCGAGTGTTATTCAAGTCCACTCTTTCTGGTCCAGTCTATGTCACTTTTTGTATTCCTCAAGGAAACCATCTAGTTTAACCTTTTTGTAAATGATCCCCCTTATTCCATCTCACATTCTCGCGTGCTAATGTAGGCTGATGATGTAAAATTGTGTCTTTCATCTAATGATGGTGCCTCTCATCTCAGACTCCAAGAGGATCTTGAATCTTTACATTCTTGCTGTTCAGCAAATTATATCTAAATATCTCCACAAGTGAGTTCATGACGTATCATTGCTGTAAGCCTCATTTGTTTACTTACAAGATTTAAAATGTCCAACTCGAGCGTGTCTCTACATTTAACGATCTTGGTGTCGCGTTTGATCCCTAGCTTTGTTTTAACCAACATATCTCTTCTATCGTAAATAAGGCGAAGTGTGTTTTTGGTTTCATTAAACGTTGGTCTTTTGAATTTAATGACCTTGACCTCTTATACGTCCACTCCTTGAGTATTGATCTTGCATTTTTTTACCGAAATATATAAATAATCAAGATCAAATTGAATCTGTACATAAACAATTCCTTCTGTTTGCCCTTCGTGGCCTAAACTGGAATCCTAATACCCGTTTGCCATCTTACTCCGATAGGCTCTTTCTTATCAGTCTTCCATCTTTGGTGCATCATAAGATAGCTCTTTGGATTAGTTTTCTTCATAATCTCATAAACGGGGAAATTGATTCTCCTCAGCTATTAAATCAGTTAACCTTTTGTGTCCCTAGTCGTCCTACCAGAAATTTTGTCCCTTTAGCCTTGAATAGATGCATTTCTAACTATGCCCTACACGATCCATTCCGAATTTTGTGCACGTCATAAAATAAATTCTATCACGTTCTTTCACCTGAAATATTGTCCTTATCGATTAATACCATCGTCCATCACTGCCTTCGGGACTCATGATCACTGGAGGGCTAGATGAACTGGATGTCGTTGATTTGGGTCATCTATACCGTCTGCATTATTTTAGTTTATATGTCTCTCTTCTCGGTGCCTTAAGGCAGGACGATGTGCACCGAATGGAAGATCTACAATTAGATTAGAAATGAAGCCACTTACCTCTCATCCTGAATCTCCCATTTCACATACGCGTGGTGGAACTGTTAACCCCGATTGGAGATTGGGTTCTCAACCGCAGTGTAAAAAAGGGGAACGAACGAAAGGGTCCTCCTAGAGGGGGTTGGGCACGAGGCTGAAAACCTTGCCCACGAAAATGTCTATGTCACGGAAGCTGTAATAAAGCCTCGGATAAGTAACTCCTAACGACAACGACCTGGCAAACGTTTTTAGGACAAAGAACTTAAATTATATACATTGAACGTACGGACCCTATACCAAAGCATGGCTCTACAACAACTGGCAGATACACTAGAATGATACAAAGCTGACATCGTTGCTATTCAAGAAGTGAGGTGGACTGGTATCG
Organism: Amiota mariae; assembly: GCA_035041805.1. NCBI lineage: Eukaryota > Metazoa > Arthropoda > Insecta > Diptera > Drosophilidae > Amiota > Amiota mariae. The sequence continues at coordinate 43,230 of JAWNKV010000776.1, forward strand.
GCATCGTGCATAAAAGAAAATATGACTTTTACTACTGCTGCAGTACCATATGTTTGGAGTGGATTTTGTAGTTTGCGGTGAAGTTAAACAACAAGGGATGGATTTTGTGAGTATAAGTGACAGGATGTGCGTAATACGTGTTCGCGCGAAGTTTTCCAATATTAGCATAATCAATGTACATGCGTCCACTGAAAACCGTACTGAGGAAGAAAAAGAGTACTTCTACGACACCTTGGAGGAAGCGCTTGAAAAGTCCCCGAAGCACGATGTAGAGATTATTATTGGAGATATGAATGCGAAGATAGGCAAGGAGCCAGTATACAGAAAACGGTCGGGAAAACATAGTTTACACGACATCTCTGATGACAACGGTACGAAGCTAAATAACTTTGCCGCCTTGAAGGACCTAATAATAGGTAGCACAATGTTCGATAGAAAAATCTACACAAAATAACATGGGTATCGCCTGACGGCAAAACGAACAATCAAATAGACCACGTGCTAAGCGATCGACGGCATAAATCGTCACTTATGAACGTGAGGACCTTTCGCGGAGCCAATATAGACTCTGACCAATTCCTCGTGGGCGCGAAAATACTTGCCCGGATTTCCCTCTCAAAGAAGAGTAAAAATGTCGAGAATGATAAGCTAAATGTTGACAAGCTAAAGGATCCAAACGTCGAGAGAGATTTCCAAGCGCATCTAAGAAAAAATCGGAAAGAAACGCCCAAGTGCGAAAACCTTTCACAGATGTGGGATAGACAAATGAAAGCCATCCAAAAAACATCCCTTGAAGTAGTTGGCAAGTTTAAGAAAGAATGACGCATACAGAGCTATGCTAATTCGTAAAACAAGAGCATCTACCGAACTCTACAAAGAACTAAGAAAAGCTGAGAAATGCATCCATAGGGATAAAAGAGAGATGATACTAAATGTTTTTTCGAAACTTTGCAAGCGAATTACAACTCAAGAAACTCCCATCAATCCTACAAAAGCGTCAACAGTGATCGAGCGGACTTCAATCCCAAAACGATGTACTGCCAGGACGTCCAGGGTAACCTTCAAACCTTAACGCAAGAATTCCTGAACAGATGGGTAGAACATTTCGACGAACTTCTTAACGGGAGCTGCCAAAATGAAAGGCATCAGCTGGTAGTGGTATCTCGGATAGCCAGTGATACGTCACTAGAGGCACTGGAGTTCAGGGAACTTGAGGAAGCCATTACGCGTCTGAAAAATCACAAAGCTCCGGGAACAGATGAGATACCAGCGGAATTGTATAAGCACATGGACAACGAATCCCTTCGTCACATAAGAAGGCAACTAGAATGCATGCGACAGCAATGGGAAACTGGAATAATATACCCGTTGTTCAAAAAAGGAGACAAGTTTAAATGTGAAAACTATAGACTAATTACACTACTAAATATTGCATACAAAATATGTTCCAATATTCTGCAAGAACGATTTCGCCCATTTGTCAACCAAATTGTGGGTGACTACCAGGCAGGTTTTAAAACTGGCAGAGGCCCCACGGATCAGATATTTATCATAAGACAGATGCTAAAAAAACACAGGAAAATAAGATCACCACATTCCACTTATTTATAGACTTTAAAGCCGCCTACGATAGTAAAAATAGATCGCGTCTATATGAGGTCCTATATGAGTTTGGTATATCCAGTCTTGGTTTGTTCGTTACTTCCGATGAGGAGAAACAACACACAACTTTCCTTTTTGCGTTCTTGATTGCTTCTGTCTTTTATTTTTCTCATTCTTACTCGACTACCTTATTTATAATATATTTCATCTATCGCTTAACTTAACAACTAACTAAATAAAGATAACTAAAAATAATTCAAGAAAACAATTTGTAAAAATTAAGAGACTTCAAAGATTAGTAAATATATATAAAATTAAGAGACTTCAACGACTAGTAAATATATGTAAAATTAAGAGACTTCAACGATTAGTAAATATATGGCGCCAACATTAATAAACCTCGTTACAGCCACAATGGCCAACGTAAGAAATGCGGTACGAATTGGAAGCGCAATATCATTTGAATTTAATTCAGAAAATGGCCTACGACAAGGAGATGGGATTTCTTGCCTACTGTTCAGTCTGGGTACAATATTCTTTACGTCGACTCAAATTTTTATTTAGCTATCTATATTTCACCGATCGGGTCAGAGGCTGGTATTCTTATTTCATTTTAATTTGATTTTTTTTTTCCTATTTTTGTTTGGTTCTTTTTTTAGGGTTCCGTACCCATAGAGAGCTAACGGGACCCTATTACTAAGTTTACGCTGTCCGTCCGTCCGGCTGACTCCTGCTATATCTCATAAACCGTAATAGCTAGAGAGTTGAAAGTTTCACAGAGTGTGTAATGCACTTGTGTGTAGAACGACAAACACTAAAAATACACATTTTTAGAACCATTGTTCTTTAATTGAACCTTTTGTTTAACAATTTTTTGTTTTTTTGTAGCATACTTTTAAGCTGTAATTGTTGTATACTTTTAGGCTGTTAAATATACACATAATTTAATATTTTAAGCAAAAAATCTTGTACGATGGTAAGGAACCCTCCGTGTGCGAGTCCGACTCACACATGGCTGATTTTTTATTTTTCATATTTACAAATTCACTTAACTTATATTCAACTCACAATTTAACTTACAACTACATAACAAACTACGAACAAAAAAAAAAAAAATAAATGAATCTTCTTCTATGTATTTGATGTGTTTTTATATTCTTTTGTTTTTAATATGTCGCAGAAGAACTAATAAGAAAAAAAGGGAACTGATTCAAGTTACAACAACCCTCAATAACGTCACTTTTCTCTGCATAAATGAAATCAATTTGATGTTATTGTGAAAAACTACAATTGACCAACGAAGTAAATTATAATAAATTGGTTGTAGTCAGACGCTTCTTGGTGAAACCGTGTTGTGAACTAAAAATTTTTCCAGAACGAAAAACGCTTATGCATTGGTATAATATGAGGCTTCATGCAAATTTTTTTTGGAGTATTCTATGAGATCATTAATGAAAATCTATTCTGGTATTGGCCCTTGACATCGTTCTCTGCGGCCCACGTTGAGCTAGTAAGTTAAATATATCTGTGTCAACAAGTCAGTAGCTTATGTCGAAAATTGAGCGAATTGAGTTGGAACGCTATTATTATTAACCGCTTCAATACACGTATTTTGGCTAAAAAAATTTCTAAAAATATGTTATAGAATCATAGTTATATATAGTTTACCCTGACCACTAGAAATTCGTACACCTATGATTTTCTCACAAATCCAATTTTCAAACTCTTTTAAACAAATATTGGAATAAATAAACTAAATAAAATTTATACGTGTGCGAAAGGTTGTGAAATCTACTTTTATAAAAATATTTTACAAAATTTATTTATTTTTTATAATTTTTTTGTGTAGCAACTTATAAATATGAAATGATAGAACTTCAATAAGCCTAAGTAAGGTACAATATTTCAATAAATATGGGGCATGGTGTAAGAAAACACAATTTGTTGTTGGGTTTAAAAATAAAGAGAAACACCGATTAAATTGACTGATTTGTCCACTCTAAACATTTTATACTCTTTGGTACAACGTTCACAAAGTAAGTAAAACTGAGTAAAAGAAAGATAAGCAGAACAAAGCCACATTTTATAGATACAGAAAGTCCCGTTAGATTTCTGTTCTCTCTGCTTCAAACTTACATTCAGTTCTTCCCTTCTTGTACAAAATTGTAAAATCTCATCGCTAGGCATTTCTGACTATTTTGAGAAAAGATCTTTTAGTTTATACCGCGAGTGATTAATAGTGATGCTTTGTCTACTGAAGTACTTACTCAAATCTACAACAAATCAATACTAATGAGTTTTATAATGGATAGTGCATGTAAAAGAAAACGTGTGATTGGTGATGAAAAAGGATTGTTTAACAAAGTGTGGACTTTAAAGTATTTTTTTATTTTATTCAAGGACAAACATGTGTGTTTGATTTGCAATGAGAGCATATCTGTGTTGAAGGAATATAATTTAAAGCGGCATTACGAATCCAAGCATAGCGAAAAATTTGCAAGGAATCTTACAAAAGGAAAAAATTGAGGTTCTAAAGAAGCAATGACAAGGACAGCAATACGCATTTCTTCGTAAGACTGCTGAAAATGACAATATTGTTAAAACAAGGTACGTGAGAGCAGAGAAGATTGCCAAAAAGTCAAAGCCTTCTCCGATGGCGCATTTGTCAAAGAATGCCTTGATGCTGCCGCTGAAATTATGTGTCCTGCACAGAAACATTTGTTTTCGAAGGTCAGCTTATAAGGTCTCGCGGTCTCAACCACAGAGAGTTCCAGACCTACTTAGCGGAGTTGGATGCAGAATATGGGGACGTATTGTATTTCACTAACGTCCGGTGGGTATCAGGTGGGAAAATTATGGAGAGATTTTTTTCATCTGAAAGAACACATACAGACAGAAAAAGGCAAGGAGGTTTCTGAACTGAAAGATAATCAATGGGTAAGCGACTTTGCTTTTTTGACTGATATGATTGGTCACATCACATCTTAACACCCGTTTTCAAGGGAAAGACAATTTAATTAACACACTGATTCAAAACATCAAAGCTTTTGAAATGAAACTAAGCCTCTGGGAAAGTCAATTAAATAAAGGCGATCTGTCTCACTTTCCTATGCTAGCAACTGTACATCCAATAAGCTTCAGATAATATAGTACCGCAATATCTGAGCTTAAAGGACAATTTGAAGAACGCTTCCGTGACTTCAAGGAGCAAGAAAAACTTTTTAATATCTTTTCAAATCCATTCACTGCAGTTGTCAATGATTTCCCACCATTTATGCAAATGGAGCTTATTGACTTACAAAGCAACACAACACTACATGAAAAGTTTAATAATGTCGGACTCCATAGGTTCTATTCTAATGCCACAAAGTCGAATTAACCTGCCATCCGTCAACATGCTCTAAATATGATGTCAATGTTTGGTAGCACTTACTTGTACGAACAGTTATTTTCAAGAATGAAAATTGTGAAGTCGAAATCAAGGAATCGCATGACTGACAGTAATCTAAAAAATAGTTTGCGCATCGCGACTTCAAATTTTCAGGTGCATTTTGACAAATTGTTTATTGAAAAGCAAAAACAGTCTTTCCATTGATATAAAAAAAAACTATACAAATAAATAATAATAATAATAAATATAAAGCTATGATATTTTTGAAGTTTTAGTATAACTTTTTATTTCATAATTTTTTAGTGTGGCCCGTTAATAATGAGGCCCATTACTATCAAAACGTTGCGCATCACTGATATCAATCTACGACTGGCCAGTCCAATGTTGCGAGACGATGAGGTTTTACTTGCAAAACATGTCAACTATTTCTTCGGTTGAAATTTCGATCTCTTAGTGAACGTTGCCCAACGCTAATCCGTTTAGTCTGGCTAGGACATATTAACTCGCTGGTAGTTTTTCAATCTTTTCAGCAGAGAAAAAGTCCGTTCGTTGAATTTCTTTGATTTGATGACCTGCAATGCCTTTAGTACGGTCTAAGCAATTCTTATGCCACAAAATGATTTCTTGCTTGAGCTCCGTTTCGCAGCAATCGTTCAAATCATTTTCATAAATTTCCGCAGCTTCCACGACTTTTTCGACTGTGTGCTTCGTATGATGTGCTGGAATTGAACTCTCAGAATGTCCACTTTGAACAAAGCCAAAAAAGAAATCATGAAATCCAGAAAGGGATAGTAAATGGTGGCACTGTAAAAAAGTTTGATCAATCTTTAGGAGCCGTTATTCGAAAGTTTACAATATGAAAAAAATTGCTAGAAGAATGCTAGAAGCGTCGTATCCTCAGTGTATATGTTGGTGCGGTTTTTTTGCCGACCATATAAACGAGGAATTTCTCGAACCTATTTCGTCAGAAATTCTCTAAGTTTCTTCAAAAATTCCATCGAAAGAGGCTTCATTCTTTATTATTTCAAGTAAAAAGTCAATTACATTGGCGACGTGAGCACAAGCTGATGATATCTGAAGTTCTGGTGTCTGGAGAGTCCTACTGAGCGTCAGGATTGGAGCATTGACAGCGGTAAAAACTTGCAGGAAGATGAGAAAATCGTTTTTTCAATCGCACCCATAAGTTGTGTCGCTTTTGATAATGTCTCTATCATTCTTAAGTTTTTCTAATGCCTCAATAATATGAGGCAGAAATTCAGCAAATGTGTACACACATTCACTTTTTCCACCCAACGAGTATAGCAAAGAAACCCCCTTCTTGACCTGATAATGCAACATTATGTTTGTCCTCAATTTTCATGTCACCAGATTCTCTGTGTTCCCGTAACGGCAAATGATTACGCCAACAAAAAAGGCTTATTTTCACTATCAGGCCTAAGTGCTTTCGATTGTATTGCACTAATCTTCTTTCTTTTTTTTATTCTAATCGAGAAGAACGTCAATGGAATTGGAATTCTGCGTTTCCATGACTTACAGTAGGTAACAATAAGTAATGCAATTAAGCAAGAGTATTCGCTAGGACATTTGGATGAAGGAGCAATGGGGACGCTTAGGTCTCGTCACAAAGTAGAATTATGAACATACCAAGGCGCACCTGTTATCAAATGTATGGTTACTTAAATGCGTTTGAATTGGCTTGCTGACGCTGTACCTCATAGCTGGATACCATTTGTCTATGTAAGAGCAACCACTGTTATACACACCAACACTTTGCAAAGGCAAACGACTCTGCTTTGATTTGGATACACACTCTATCATACCAACTACGCAATTTGGCTTCAGGCCTCACGTAAGCTGCAGTATTTCAAAAACAATATGCAAAATAATAAGTCGGTTGGGCTTGTCACCCTAGACATACAAGCGACGTTTGACACAGTATGACATGATGGATTAGTGCACAAACTTTTCACTACAAGCACATCAGGTTACTAAAAAAATTATACAGAGCTTTCTTACCAATCGAAAATTCTTCTTTGACTTTCAAGGTGTCCAATCGAGTGTCAAAAATATCGGTGCTGGGGTATCTCAGGGTTCTTGTCATTTTGTATAACCAATATATCCATGATTTACCTGTACTGTAAAACTGTAACATATCCGTCTTTTCAGATGACACAGCTCTTTATTTTACAGAAAATAACTTTTCTGAAATACACAGTACATTTCAACGCTCACTATTCTACCTTGAAGTGTATTACAAAAAGTAAAAATTAAGCTGAACGCTGAAAAGTGATCTGCAATTCTCTTTACTAGGAAAAGATAAAAACATTCACTTACCAAATGCTAATCTGAGTGTTAATAGCAAAGACATATCCTGGACCAATAATCTAAGATATCTATGTCTGCACTTAGACAGCAACCTTATTTTCAAAATTCACATCGCCAATACGGCAGACACGATCAACTATATGTACTAGGATCGCACAGTTGTCGCAATTCGACCACCCCGCTAGAAGAAAGACAAAAAAAAAATGTTACCAATATGTAAACTTCAGTTTATGCAAAGACCATATACACCATTGACTGCACAATTCGAACTTTGAAATTGTGTTTCGTTCATAAATTTTGTCTTTTCGCTCTCAAAGTTGCTGTTTTACTCTCAAAATTGTGGTTTAGCTCGCAATATTTCTGTTTCGCTTTCTATATTGCTGAGCAAGTCAACAATCCAAGAACAATCGCTTACAAAAATCTGACCACTCCAACAATTTCATGCGTTCTTGTTTTTGGAAACACGTACAAACTATTCGAAAGAGGAAAATGAGAGCGGCACCATTCTACTTCAAACTGTCCAGTCTATATAAGTGAATAGTCTTTGATAAAGGTTTGCCAACTTAGAAGGAAATGAAAATATGTTGAAAATTTTATAAAATATTTTATAAAAAAAGAATATGCATAGGTAATGTATGTAGACCGTCCTCGGTAAAATCTAGTCTGACGACTATCGATTGTTTTGTTTGCGGAGACAAACCATCATAGCCGATTTGCAATGATCTTGTCTAACCGACCTATTCTCAAAAACAGCACAATGTTAGGCAAAAAAACATCATTCAAAGAGCTTTTGGCGATTCTCACATACGTTGAAAGCTTCGCTGTTAAAAAGCTGTTTTTGTAATAATCTGTAAAGTCTATATGACCAGTCTGTAAACTTCAGTTTATGCAGGTTTGCCAACTTTGAAGAAAATGAAAATATGTTGGAAATATAAAATATTTTATAAGAAAAAGAATATTATAAAAATCAGCCAAGTGTGAGTCGGACTCGCACACGGAGGGTTCCGTACCATCGTACAAGATTTTTTGCTTAAAATATTAAATTATGTGCATATTTAACAGCCTAAAACTATACAACAATTACGGCTTAAAAGTATACTACAAAAACAAAAAAATTGTTAAACAAAAGGTTAAATTAAAGAACAATGCTTCTAAAAATGTATATTTTTAGTATTTGTCGTTCTACACCCAAGTGAATTACACACTCTCTGAACATTTCAACTCTCTACCTATTACGGTTCATGAGATAGAGCAGGAGACGGACGGACGGAGGGACATCGTAAGCTTAGTAATAGGGTCCCGTTAGCTCCCTATGGGTACGGAACCCTAAAAAATGAGAACAGGTGTTTTTAGGGGTTCTCCGAGTAATTCTGACTCTTTAAATTTTTTTTTTTTAATTTTAATTGTCCCCCAAGTTGGCAAGCCTGATTTTGTTATATTGATTTTGCAAATGTATTCAATTCATCTATCAATTGATGGCACAATATTTTTGAAAACCGATAATTTGTCACAAAACTATTGTCCGACATTGAAAATGGATCACTATGAACATTTCTTTTTGCGCAATTTTCTTCATCTTCCAAAATTTCCGCGAGCAAACACCAAAACACAATATTATCCATTTTACAGAGCGATAACAGTGCACACAAATATTTAACATTTTTGTGCTCTTTTCGAAAGACGTGATCGTGATGTTTTTTGATGGTAAGAGCTTTTCTTGTAATGGAAAAATGGTTTAACAGCGAGCGAATGATGATGTTAGGCGTTAACAGCATTATTTCTTTTTTGTGATGTTTCTGAGAATAGGTCGGTAAAAGTAACGAAAACAAAATGAAGTACCGTTATCAACTTATTGTGCACTGTGGTATGTATGCATAAAATTTGCTCTCAAACTTAATAATATGATTTGAACTGTAAAACTACATATCGTTTCTATTATTTTTTCCATCAGTATAGTTACTGGCCTTTGGTACAGCTCAGTATTGTGTAGTGCAGTCTAAATTGTTTGTATGTTAATTTAATATCATGTCGATTATTAAAACTAAAACAGAACAAATTGAGTGCATTGTGCAGACTAGAAAATAACATATGTTTGTCAAGTCTTCAACGTAACAAGAGAGAGTAAGAAAATGTAAAACCAAATTAATTAGAACACTCTCTCTTTTCAATTACTATTTGCTCTTTTCGTTAACATACAAACAATTAAATATACAATATGCCGATCAATAAATGACCAAAAACAAAAAGAGAACAAAAACAAAAAATCGCAGCCAATGCTGCCGCTGCTGTTTTGCTGCTGTTGACAAAGCTTTTAGCTCTAATTGGCTGGTGTGTGTTGTTGATCTTGTCAGCAGGCTCACTGCGCTGCAAATCAAATAGTCAACACAAAAGCAAACAGAAATAAACACATGCATACGTGTGTGCACTTGAATGCGTCATAACACCACCACCACCATGTGAACTTATGTACTCAATCAGCAATAACGTCGCTGTCGCTGCTGTTTGCGATGGCGTGGTCGTGTAGTCGCAGTTAAGCATTGAAGTCGATAGTCACAGTATCGATTGAACAGTCGCGCGAAGCTAATCGGAATGAACAGAACATTGATGAAATTGGACTCATTGAACTGAATTGAATGCACTAACTCGATAATCGTACATAGAACGGAAAAAATATTCCTACACATACATGTGAAACTAGCTAAATAAGAAGAAGACAAAAGTATTTCAAAAACACAAATAACAAAAAAGGGTAAAAAAAAAACAATATAAAAAATATAAAAGATCAATAAAAACATCCTTAAGTAAATTACAATTTAGACAAAAAACCTTAAAATTAACAGTAAAAATTGAACTAAACCCTAACTGGCGACGACAAAACAAAAACTAAAAAAACTCTAACACACATACACACACACGAATAAGTCGCAAAGTTAAGCGAAACGCAACAAAGCAAAGGCAATGCCAAGAAAGACAGCAACAGCTGGAAAAAAGATGTTCTCTTATACATATTGAGATTTTTGTTTGTTTCTTGTTTTTGTTTTTGTTTTTGTTTTTGTTTTTGTTTGAAGCGTTAAAACATCGTGAAAACGGATATTGAAATTTGTGACAAAAGGGTGATTTTATATTTCGAAAACGAGAAAATCAATCATTATACTCTTCACGTAGTGAATAGTATTATAAGTTTGTCATGAAGTTTGTGACACACAGAAGGAGACATCGGAGACCCCATAAAGTATATATATTCTTGATCAGCGCGACGACACGAGTTGATCTAGCTATGTCCGTTTGTCTGCTGTGTGTATGCACGGAGCTTTCTTTTCTCCATACGCAGAACATTTGTCGGAATCAGCCGAATCGTTCTATTAGGAGGGAGGGGGGTACCCACCATACAAAGCGGGTTCCAAATGAAAGTTCCTAATAAAAATCTTTTTTGTTTTTCATACTATCGACTTGAAATTTGGACATTATAAGATTCTGATTCCATATCCCCGAATCATGGAAATATCAAGACCCTCGGACCACTAGGAGGGTTACCCCCCATACAAACTTGGATCCAAATGAAAGTTCTTATCAGAAACACATTTTCGTTTTCTATACTATCGACTTCAATTTTGGCACTATAAGTGTCTGACCCATTTCCACCAACCTTATAAGTTTCGAGACCCTCAAACCACTAGGAGGGGCGTGAAGAGTATTACAACTTCGGCATATCCAAAGTTAGTCTTTTTATACTCTTCACGCAGTGAATAGTATTATAAGTTTGTAACACACAGAAGGAGACGTCAGAGACCCCATAAAGTATATATATTCTTGATCAGCGCGACGACACGACTTGATCTAGCCATGCCGGTCTCAGAAAAACTTTTTTCTTTTTTGTACTATCAACTTGACACAACTTTGGGCATTATAAGACTCTGACCCATATTCACTAACCATAAAAATGTCAAGGCCCTCGGACCAACAGGAAGGGTACACCCCATACAAACCTGGATCCAAATTCGTGTTCTTATTAGAAAAACTTTTTTGTTTTTAATACTACCGACTTCAAATTTGGACATTATAAGATTCTGATCTATATCCATGAACCATGAAAATTTGAAAACCCTCGGACCACTAGGGGGGACGATATAAGTGCTTGATCTATATCCACCAACCATATAAATTTTAAGACCCTCGGACCACTAGGGGGTATCCCCCATACAAACCAGGATTCGATCAGACAGACGGCCATAGCTAGATCAACTCGTCGCGTCACGCTGATCAAGAATATATGTTCTTTATGGGGTCTCTGACGTCTCCTTCTGTGTGTTACAAACTTCATGACAAACTTATAATAGAATTCACTGCGTGAAGAGTATAAAAATTGCTAACGTGATGATACAGCGAAACGAAGGTAACATTTGGTTTCTGGAGGTTGTAATCTATAGATTCTATATAAAAAACTATTTGGAAAGCTTCAATGCAGCAGATCTGTATAATTTGTCTGTCGGAGGCTCAGCGTGTGACAGATATACATACATGTAAGCTTTAAGCATACCAAAGTTAATGTTATGTATTGTTATTATATTAATTTTTAAGATTAAAATTGCTCATCAAAAAACTAAAGGAAAAATTTATAAAAAAAAGACCAACTCTGACAATGCCGAAGTTGTAATACTCTTTACGCCTCTGTTAGTAGTCCGAGGGTCTTAAAATTTATATGGTTGGTGGATATAGATCAGACACTTATATTGTCCCCCTAATGGTCCGAGGGTTTTCAAATTTTCATGGTTCATGGATATGGATCAGAATCTTATAATGGCCAAATTTGAAGTCGATAATATTAAAAACAAAAACGTTTTTCTAATAAGAACATTCATTCATGCAAATGTACTGCGTATGGCGAAAAGAAAGCTACGTTCAAAATTTCAGCTCCCTAGCTCAAAAACTGAGGGACTAGTTTGCATACATATAGGCAGAAAGACAGACAGACGGACGGTCTCCGATGTCTCCTTCTGTGTGTTACAAACTTCATGAAAAAGTTTGTAATACTACGAAGAGTATAGAAAATCTTTTTGCCGTATTGTCGCGTAGCAAGTTGAAACTAAGCAAAATCTGAAACAAAAATGAATACATATAAGATAAAACCAACCAGAAAAAATATAAAAAAACAAAACAAAAAAAAAAAAACATCATTGAAAACAAGAGCAATAACCACATGATATAATATTTTTTTGTTTGTTCTCTATAAATACAACAACAAGAATAATATCATTGTGTAATCCAGAAAGTAAAAACAACAAAACAAGACGCTTGAATAGAGAAAATAATATATTTAAAAATAAAAAAAATACAAAAAAAAACTAACTTTGGCTATGCCGATGTTGTAATACTCTTCACGCTCCTTCTATTAGTCCGAGAGTTTTGGAATTTAGAAGGTTGGTGGATATGGGTCAGAAACATAGTGTCCAAATTTCAAGTCGATAGTACAAAAAACAAAAAAGTTTTTCTAATAAGAATATTCATTCATACAAATGTACTGCGTATTGTGAAAAAAAGCTCCGTGCGAAATTTCAGATCTCTAGCTCAAAAACTGAGGGACTAGTGCATACATACAGACGAACAGACAGACATACAGGCATATCTAGATCAACTCGTGTCGTCGCGCTGATCAAGAATATATATACTTTATGGGATCTCCGATGTCTCCTTCTGTGTGTTACAAACTTCATGACAAACTTATAATACTATTCACTTCGTGAAGAGTATTACAAACACAGACACACAAAAATTTAAACAAACAAAAAAATTGTATAAGAAGCACTCGAAAGAAGTCACAAAAATCAAAAAACAAATCATAACAACAACACGGCAAACGATCAACAACAATATATAATAAAAAGTATGAAACAACCAAAAAAAGTCTCACCTGATGGTGGTTGGGGATGGGTTGCCTGCTTTGGCGTCAGTCTTGTTAATGTAAGTGTTTAAATCTTCTATTCTTATTCGTATTCTTATTTATATCCATATGTATACACACCCCCTACCTATCTATACTTCATGTTGAGATATAATCTGATATTCTAATATACAAAATTATCCATCTATTATATGGTCTATACATGGTTCAGCTGTTTGATTGTGAAAATAAGTATGTGTGAGTGACACCGAAATGATGCACGGTTTGCTGCATGAATATCACAATGATTGTTTTTTATATTTTGCGTGCAGCGCCAATCACGCTGTGTCAAATAGCTGAATGTGAAGTCTCTTACCCACCTATTCTCAAAAATATCACAAAAAAGCTCGTTGAAAACTTCTATTATTCTATTAGCTGACTATCAAAATTTTTTTTTCTGAATTTGACTTTTTGCCTCAAGTTGACAAGCCTGATTTTATCTTATATATATTTGCGAATGTATGCAATTAATGGCACAACATTTTTGAAAATCTATAATTTTCCACAAAACTATTGTCCTGCATTGAAAATAGATCACTATGATTACGCAATGATTTTAACAAATTTCTTTTCTCATAATTTTCTTCATGTTCCAAAATTTCCGCAAGCAAAAAACAAAACACAAGATTATCCATTTTACAGAACAATAACAGTGCACACAAATATTTAACATTTTTGTGCAATTTTCGATAGATGTGCTCGACAGACCATCTGGGCTGAATGATAGTCGATTTCAAATCTTTGATGATAAGAGTTTTTTCATATGGAAAAATGGCTTAACAGCGACCGCATGATAATGTTAGGTGTTAACATTATCATGTCTGTTTTGTGATATTTTTGAGAATAGGTGGGTTAATGTTCTAAGCTCTGAACTGCCTTTGTTACCTACCTACGTTGATTCAATTGATTTTTTTTTATTGAGAAAAAATTTTTAAAATTGTTTGGCGTTGAAAAATTCAGATTAAAAAGAAGTTATTATTATTACCCGTTGAGATTCTGCGTTAGAACTCTCCCCCAAGTTTTGTTTGTTGTCAATGGAGAACTGTGGTCGCGGGGTAGCCGTGTCTCATGTACCAGAGACACACAATGCCTTGCTTACATTTTCCTTTGTCTTCTTTCGCATATATCATGGTTTTATCATTTCGTTTGTTTTTTGTTGAAAGAGGACTGTGAGAGGGAGTAAGAAGTGTCAAAACAGTTGCATAGCGACTGTCGCTGCAAGTAAGAACAAGCAAGAGACACCAAAGAAGCATCGATGATAATTGAATTGAATATTACAGTATTAATCACACCGAACTGAATCAAGTTGATTCACTTTAGCGTTTACACCGGAATCAAGAACAGCTGTTGTTTGTTTTGATTATACACACAAATGGAACGTTGTGGCTCATTGTGAGAAATTAAAATGCAAATTGTGTGAAAAATATATGATTAAGAACAATTCCCAGTATATGCTACTTATTTTATTAAAATTAAAAAAAAATACAATTAAAAATTTACTTCAAATTGTTTTGTGCAATATCAGCTGTTTTATGTTGGAGCGTAACAAAAAAAAAAAAAAAGACGAAAAGGTCGAAAATGACCTAAAAGAATCAGAAATTGCCCCACACTAACACGAGTGACCATTTTTAATTTTTGCATCAAAGCGCATCCATTCTTGATTCGACTATTGATGAGAATCACATTCTATAAGAACAACCCCTTAACGACGTCATTTTCCCTTGTGGTTGTTGTCGAAATTGATTCGAATCAATAGTCGCATCACGATTGATTCGAATCCGGTCCGGTGTGAATACAGTATTAAAGTACATTTATTGTATTCAAATCATTAAAATTTGCGTGAAGGGTCAATATTTTGTTAACCATATCCTCAAATGTGGCAATTTGACTGTGTTTGTCAGTAAGTAGCTGTTAAAAACGCTATAATTTTGCAACTAGTTTTTAAAATATATAGAAACTTCTGGTGGTCTGGTGTAGACGGCGATAACAAGTCTAGAACAACAGATTGAAAAAGATCAGCCAACACGCCTTAACATTTTTTGTGTTATTTCAACATCACTAATATCTACACTACATACATTTTTTAATGATTGTTGTAGAGTACATATTGTTAGATGCTATGTTGAATAATTATTGCCTTCTAGTGTATTTGAAGAGGTTCCGAATTGAGCTAGAAGGCTTATGACAGAGCAAAATTAATATGACAAAACGGTTTATTGCAATACATTTAAATTTTAACGAGTTCGGCAGTATCTTTTTAGTAAAATATTTAAGTTGGAGCTCTTATAAATCGGATAACCATAACATTTTTCAAGACTTTATTGAATCGGTTTACCATATCCAACAATTCAGGAACTTATTTAATAGCCCTTCCAATAGCATTGAGCGAGTAGCTGCCAACTTTTACTCCACAAAATACGCAAGGATAGGTTAGGGATTGGATCTTGAAAAAATTAATTAAACAAAAAAAATTAATAATATTACCACTTATATAAATAAGTATTTGCTAATACATTTTATTAAATTAGTCGATCACGAATAAGATCTAAACGCAAAATGTAATGACTCAATCAGATTAAAGGACATGGAGATTATGGCCTATAATAACCTTTTAAATTTATAGATATCGTTTAAAAATTTGATGATTATTGCTTAGTGTGTCCCCTAAGTGGTTTAGATTTTAAGATTTTTATGATGAATACATTGTACATTCATATAGAGATGAAATTTTTTAATTGCAATAACCGAAAGTTCTTATCTCTACTGATACTGTTAAAATTATTGAATGAGATTTTCTATTGTCTTATGTAAGAATTGACTTAATCATTGTAATACATACCTAAGGTTTGGAATATTTTAATACTTCTAATCGTTAATTCTACAGTTGACAAGTACTAGTAGTACAATATTTTTGTATAAATTCAATAGCTTAGTATATATGCTTATTAAAGTTCCAAAATACTCGCTCTCATTCGTGAGCAAGAGCGTTTTTGTTCATAGGGCTTTGCTCATTTTTATACTCTTCACGCAGTGAATATTATTATAAGTTTGTCATGAAGTTTGTAACACACAGAAAGAGACATCGGAGACCCCATAAAGTATATATATTCTTGATCAGCGCGACGACACGGATTGATTAAGCAATGTCCGTATATGAAAACTAGTCCCTCAGTTTTTGAGCTAGAGAGCATTCTTTTTACCATACGCAGCATATTCGGTCTACTAGGGGGGTACCCCCCATACAAACCGGGGTCCAAATTAAAGTTTTTAGTAAAAAAAACTTTTTTCTTTTTTGTACTATCAACTTGAAGTTTGGACACTTGCGGTTCGATTCGGCTAAATCCGACAAATGTACTCCGTTCAAAATTTCAGCTCTCTAGCTCAAAAACTGAGGGACTAGTTTGTATACATACCAACAAACGGACATAGCTAGATCAACTCGTCTCGTCGCGCTGATCAAAAATATATATACTTTATGGGGCTCCGATGTCTCCTTTCTGTTACAAACTTCATGAGAAACATATAATAAAATAAGTATGCAATTTGTTGCATTAGGATTCATTTGTTCTTTTTAAATTATTAAAATCGAGCCAAAACACGTGCAAGCAAAACAGCTCTCAAAAATTAACTAAACATTCCAAAAATCGAAAATCGAATATACATACGTAACCAGCGGAAATTCAAAAATCGCGATACTTTTTGAACAAGCCTCGTACATTAGACCTCTATTACCTACTCTCTTAATTTCAAACATGATGATGATGATAATGCTCAACAAAAAGTAAAGCAACAAGAAAAAACATAAAGCAAACAGCAATAACAAAAGAGAATGTGCGTAAAACGATAGCAAAAAAAATATACATAGAACAAAAACAAAATATACACAAAACAACAACAAAAGCAAAAACAACAAATTGGACGACGCTTCCCACACTGCCCACCGCAATGTTACACAGTCCTAACTAAACGTGCCAATTCTTTGATCCATTAGCTACCGAGTGGTGTAATTAGTAATTTTGGATGTGGACAATAGTTTCGCAACTACAACACCAAATTGTATACCAATTTTTCCTATCATCAATTTTTTTAGGTTTACCCCCTGGGTATCCACTCCAAAAAATTGGTCAAAAATGGTCCAGGCGTTCTCGAGTTAACCCCTGACATACATTTTGACGATTAATTTATATATTGTATGTATATAGATAGAAGATAGATAGATAAGTAATACATACAGTTGGATTCCTCTCGATAAAGAAGTCAATTTGTGGACACTGCGCTTTTAATGTTTTTATAAAATTAAATCTCTTTAACCCACGTATTCTCACAAATATCAGAAAACAGAAATCATACTGTTACCAACCTATTCTCAAAAATATCACAAAACAGAAATCATACTATTAACGTCTAACATTATCTTGCGGTCGCTGTTAAGCCATTTTTCCATATGAAAAAAGCTCTTATCATCAAAGATTTGAAATCGACTATCATTCAGCCAAGATGGTCTGTTGAGCATGTATTTCGATAATTGGACAAAAATGTTAAATATTTGTGTGCACTGTTGTTGTAAAATGGATAATCTTGTGTTTTGTTTTTTGCTCGCGGAAAAATGCGTTAAAACCATAGTGATCCATTTTCAATGCAAGACAATAGTTTTGTGGAAATTATCGATTTTCAAAAATGTTGTGTCATCAATTGCATACATTCGCAAATATATATAAGATAAAATCAGGCTTGTCAACTTGGGGAAAAAAATCAAATTCAGAAATAAAATTTTAAATAGTCAGAATTACTCGGAGAACCATTAAAAAACACCTGTTTTAATTTTTGTATAAGATTCTTTTTTTATAAATTATTTTAAATTTCAAACATATTTTCATATTCTTCTAAGTTGGCAAGCCTGCATAAACTGAAGTTTACAGACTGGTACACTGTACAGATTATTAAAAAACCAGCTTTTTTAACAGCGAAGCTTTCGATGAGCTTTTTTGTGATATTTTGTTATATTTTTGAGAATTTAAGCCTCTAATATACAATTTATAGTCGAAGTCTTCTATATTGAATTTCTCTCTATAACGATATTTTCAAATCGGTCATTTTCAAACGATACTTATGTGCACCTATAATGTGAAGAATCAACCAACGGTTAAATAAGAAGAGAAGCTTCTACCAACCGAAATCTAAGTATTTATGATAATATCGTTATAGAGAAGAATTTCGATAAGGAAGAATTCGACAGTATATATTAGAGGTTCAAAGAAATTTAATTCTATAAAAACATTAAAAAAACAGTGTCTTCAAATTGACTTTATTATAGAGAAGAAATTCGATTTAGAGGAATTCGACTGTAAACATGTATTATTTATTATAAAGAAAAATCAGTTGTTGTCGAGTGCACTAGAAACTTTTACACTCGATCTCTGGTGCACGTACGGTTGTTGTTAGAAAATAAATGCTTTATTAATGAGCACTTCATTTATGAATAAGAGAGAAATCGAACTCGCTCGCGAACGAGAGCAACACGAACGTTTTTTCTTTTCGTTTGCACACGTTTGCAAGAGATAAAACGAAATTATCAAATCATTTATATGAACGAGAGCAAAAATATGAAATCTTCATTTATGATAGTTTTCATAATTGAGCGCTTTTGAGCGTTCGTACTTGAACATTTTTGTACCCTGATTATTATACATTGCGTAAAATCAGGGGTCCTCACGAAAACGCACAAACCTCAAAAACTCAACAAATTATAAGATCGCTTTTGTGAATTTGGTTTGGCTGCCAACACTGTTTTTATTGTGATTGCCAACTTTTTCCAAAATTGAAATGATTTACTAATTTGTTGTAAATTTGTACTCTAGTTCGTCGAGGAACTCGCAAAGAACTCGGTAATGATATTGGTCACCCTGCGGCAGTGCTGCCAAGTTTTTGGTCATATCCGCCTATTTTTTTGGTCATTCTTGACATTAAACAGCTGATTATGCACTAAACAATTTGAAGAAAATTTTAAATTGTAATTTTTTTTTTTCTAATATTAATAAAATAAGTATCAGGAATGAAAAAGGCTGTTCAATAATTATTTGCATACAATGCAAATTGTTCTCAATCATGTATTTCTCGCACAATTTCCATTCTAATTTCTCACAATTGGCCACAACGTTCTATTTGTATGTACAACCAAAACAAAAATCAGATGTTCTCAGAACTCGCATTCACGCAAAAGGCCAATGTGAACGGTTATCCGCGAATTCGCAAGAACTCGCAAAAGAACTCCCACTGTGCATGTAGTATTAGATTCACAATTTATTTAGAATAAGGAAAACAGATTTTGTTATATGTTGCTATTGTTTTTATAGGTGTTAATGCTACTTAAAATGTAGTTAATGCTGATATTGTTATTGCTGATGTTATGTTGATGATGCTAGTGATGTTGTTGTGATTGTTGACGTTACTGTTACTGCTAGCGTTGTTGTTGATATAGTGTTGTTGTCGCTGCTAGTGCAGATGTTCCAACCACCAGCACTATGTGAAGTACGCATTGCGAAATCGACGAAATTCTAACAGCAACTAAACTAAGAAATCACTGAACATAGCATGAAAAGGGTCTGAAGCCGCAGTAAGTGAATCAACATAACAGGACCTTATTTGTACGAGCAAGAGCTGCTGTGATGACTACTGCTATGTTTTCATGTATGTATTTGTTTTGCATAACTAATCATTGGCATTTTCAATTGTTTGTTTAAATCCAACTATCAGTTCTGTATATGAGAAAAACAAAGTTACCAATTACAAATAATGCATAGTGGCAACTAGAGCACTGCACAAGCGCGCACTAAGTAGTCATAACAGTAGGCAATGACACTGCGCACACAAAGTCATATCCGCTTTTCAAACAAAACTTTCAACTTATTTCTTTCAATTGCTTTGATGATTCATTTGTTCGAATTCATCAAGCCGACTCTGTATTTGTTTACGATATCGACTAGATCATTCCCAGTGGACCAAAACTATCATAAATGATATGATGATGCGAGTATATTGCTGACAAAACATTCGTGCGCGGATCCGAAAATGATACCTAAATGAATTATCTGTCGTTCAAAACTATCATTTACGATAGTTACAAAAGATATCATTAGCGAGCACACAGCGTTTTCTCGTATCATTTTTAATATCATTAGCAATCCTTTTGCGAGCGTTTTTAAATATCATTTTTGATATCAGTTGCGAGCCGGTTATGATATTTTTACGAGTTTTTTCTAATATCGATAACGATACGTTTTTGAATCTAAAATGATACTTTTACGAATCATTAATGATAGTTTCCCATTTTGATTCTTTCCCACATAAATTCCCAATAAAATAACTTATTTAAAATTATTTAATGTTTTTTTAATATATAAAATAAATTTCAGACGCCTATAAAGGTTGAAAAAAAAAAAAAATTAAATAATAGAAAAATGTCATAATTTAAAAACAACATTGCTTAGCAACATCGTCAGAAATGAGTTGCCACCAACATTGCCTTACACATTTTTCGTAGGTTTTCTTGCTATTTTCCGCTAGTTCTTGCACCTAGAAAAATTTTAATGATCCGTTAAGTATGACACAGTCATTCTTAGTGCAAAATATACTTACAAACTTCTTCATCGTATCCTTAATGGTATCTTCAAAGCGGAGAAGTTGCTCCAGCGTGTTAAGTGGCTCCACCGGGACTTAACAATTATTTTTTCTGTTGAAACAGAAACCTGTTTTTGCATACATTGAAGATACATATATAATAAGAAAGAAAGCAATTTTTTTTTTTTTTTGATGAAGCGTAGAGAAACAAATATAAAATTTTTAAAGGGGTTACACGTTGTTCATTAAGAAACACCAAATTTTTTCGTTGTATGTTGTTTTAAAGAAAGAATCAAAATATTAAAATTTTGAATTGTAACACTTCAGTTAAATATGTGCGATATGTATGTGCATATTAGACTTGAGCAATCGCTCATTCACATTGCCAACAAAAGTTGAAATTCATGAATGTATACTCAATATTAGTGTATTCAACGAAACTTGTATGTTGTACATGGGCATTTCCACGGTGTTGAACATGACCATTGTACACATTCAAAGTGAAGAAAAAGTCAGAATAAAACATATTTTAGATTCGTCTTTTACATAATCTTATAGATCCTTAATAGTACTACCATTGGTATTTTTGTCTGTTTCAGGCGAAATATTGTATACAAAATAAGGATAAGAAAAGGAGCGGTACGAACGTGACAAAAATAGAAGTAGTTTTTCTGATCATCTTCAGCGAAACCAAACACAATATTTTAAAATACGAAATTTTAAAATGTTAAGGAATAAGAAAGCTTTAAAATCCTTTTAGTTTGATAAAAAAAAATAAAAATTACATTTAAAAAAGTACCTATAATATGTACTTTTTTTAAATGTAATTTTTCTGCTGGTACGAACGTGACATTTTTTTATGACAATTTTAAAATAAAACTGTAGGTGTTTATTTTGTATTTTACTTAAAGAAAAGTCTTAAATCTATGAAAAAATGAATTATATAGTTTTTTTTTAAACCGAGCTTCTTCTATTCGGTGACCATCGCAAGAAAAGGTATGCAGTGTGTGGATACCCGGATGATTTTTCAATCTTTCCATTTTTCATGTAATTTTAAAGACCCATTTTCAATTTGCTGTGAGGAGATGTAATATAATTTTATGCCGTTTATGTTATTTTTTGCACATTAAATAAATGATTAAGCGTCTGATAAAACCACATTGTTAGACTTTGTTGTTTGCCAAACTTTTCTTTTAATAACTGCACCCACTCCATCATCCCTTTCCATGCAAAGTTGCAAATTTCCATTGGAGAAAATCACATTAAATTTTTTCATAAAATCTGGTAGGCTCGATACCATGAATTTCTTTTTAAACTGTGAGCTACTTCCGTCAAAAAAATATGAGAATTTTGGATAGGCTACCGTAGAGAACTTGGAAATCCGCTAAAAGCTTCATCAAAAAATAAAAACCATCGTCTTTGCTGTGGCTTAGGTTATCACTGATGTTGGCGAAAGACTTTGCTTCTCCCAAAAACCAAGTCACACAAGTGAAAATAGTTACCTGCCGGTAACTGAAATGTGCACTCTGCACCTCATTTTGAGTGGTAAGGCGGTAAATCTCGGCGAAATCGATTTGAATAGCTAACTCAAAAGGCATTAAACCTTTTTTGATCGCCTCAAAATATTTTTATTGTGCACTTTTAATAAAAAAATATAAAAAAAGACTTTGGCTATGCTGAAGTTGTAATACTCTTCACGCCCCAGCTAGTGGTCCGAGGGTCTTGAAATTTATAAGGTTGGTGGCTATGGGTCAGACACTTATAGTTTAAGTCGATAGTACAAAAAACGAAAAAAAAATTCTAACAAGAACTTTCATTTGGATCACGGTTTTTATGGGGGGTACCCCTCCTGGTAGTCCGAGGGTCTTGAAATTTTCATGGTTTCTGGATATGGATCAGAGACTTATAGTGTCCAAATTTCAGTTCAAAAAGTAACACAAAAAAAAAACCTTTTTCTAACAAGAACTTTAATTTAAAAGGGGATTTGTATGGGAGGTACCCCTCTTGGTAACCCTAGGATCTTGAAATTTATATGGTTGATGGATATGAACCAGAAGTGCACGATAAAAAGTACCCATTTTTTAAAGAGCTTTAAAAAAAAAAAAAAATTAAAAATCCTGGTGATTTGATTTATTTTTTGTACTTAATAAACCACTGAATAATGAAAAAAATATATCTTTTGATTTCGTTTCTTTTTTTAAGTTAAATAGTTGTATCTTCATTTAAAAATTCTTGTTCCTATTCAAGTACATGCCAGTGTACTCGTAAATACTTTATGTGGTCTGCGATGTCTCCTTCTGTGTGTTACAAACTTCATGATAAACTTATAATACTATTCACTCCCGTGAAGAGTATAAAAATGAAACTTAAATGGAGAAAGCTGCGCCTTAAGTTCGTACATGAGGTCTGATAAAGGGGCAACGCTATTAGAAAGGGTTATGTGATTATTTATGACTATAGAATCAGCAGTACAGATAAGCAAAAATTTACCGTTATCCATTATTTCTTTTGTTTCGTCTCATTTATTTTAGATTACTTATGCTCTAATAGCGTAGTTAGACTGGTGAAAAAACTGTTTTTTTTCTGAGAGAGTTTAAAAAACTGTTTTTTTTTACAACAACAGGGAAAATTGACGTAATTGAGGGTTGTTGTTGTAGAAATCGAAAAAGTTTTTAATCTGTTGAAAAAAACAACTACATTTTAAACAACAGTCGACTGGTCGCCCCGCAGCAGTGCTGAGAAATTTCTGCCTTTTTTAGTACATTTTTATTTCTTTTCGTTGCATGGTAAACATAAAACAGCTGGTCATTGCACAAAACAATTAGAAGTAAATTTTAAATTGTAATTTTATTTTTACATTTTAATAAAATAAGTAGCAGGAATGAAGTAGGAATTTGCAAGAATTATTTGCATACACTGCGAATTGTTCTTAATCATGTATTTTTCACACAATTTCCATTTTAATTTCTCACAATTAGCCACAACGTTTTATTTGTATGTATAACCAAAACAAAAAAACATCTGACTGCATAAAAAAAAACAGTCTAAACATCTAATTTGAAGCAGTGTAACCACGCTATAAGAGAGATTTCGTGGAACAAACTTTTTTACGTTAGCTTCTCTTTACGAAGTTAATTTTAAAGAAAATGTGCTATTCGAAATGAGCAAAGGAACAAAAACCACAATTTACCACTTTGCATTAGTTTTTCTTGAAATGTTGAGTAAATTCATGTGAAATTTGTTCATTTTATTTAAATTTGAATGTTTTTGTATAATAATATATTAAATTAATGTGATTTTAATAAGTTTTAATTTTTTGGTCACGGTTGACCATTTAGTGGAAATGCCCATATGTTATGCGATAAGAAACATTGTATATGTGTTTGCTATATGCAGTCTGAATGTGATGGAATGTGTATTGCGTTTTCACATTCAAAAATTTGAATTGAGACAATGAGTAAAGCAAAAAATATTGTGTTGGCATGACTATAGTCGCAGCAAAAAAAAAAAAAAAAAAAAAGAAACAAAAAATAGAAACAAAGACAAGCAGAAGCATATAAAATGAGTTGTTTGCAAAATGTAAGTATTGTTGTTGTAGTAGTTAAATTGTTATTGTGAACTTAATATGAAATTGGTTCGTTTTAGTATTGAAAATTATGTGTTTGTTTGTGATCTGTGAACAGATAACGATTTTCTCAGTCGAATGTGTGCTTGTCGATAAGTGAAGCGAGGCAATGTGTGGAATCTGTGCGTCTATGCGGTCGGTTTAGCTGATGTTTCTTTTTGTCTTCTTACTAGAGCTGGAGAAACATCGATGTTTTCGATTGTTTTTAAAGGCAACATCGATACTATCGATTGTTTCATAGAAAATTTCCATTTGATAAAAAAACGCAAAAAATGTGGGACAATATGCCCACAAATAAAAAATTAATTTATTAATAATAAAAAGTAACAGGGGTGTTGTGGGACACCCGGATAAAACGAAGTTCCTTTTTTGCTGTAATATTTGTTTCCTTATTTTCTGTCCCTCATGATATTCTTTATATCTGTGTGCATCGGATTTAATTTTTTCTCTTCACGGGAATAAATAGTATTATAAGTTTGTCATGAGGTTTGTAACACACATAAAGTATATATATTTGTGATCAGCTCGATGAGACGAGTTGATTTAGTCATGTCCGTCTGTTCGCACTCCTAGTCCTTCAGTTTTTGAGCTAGAAAGCTCAAATTTTGTACGTAGGTTTCCTTTTACCAAACGCCGATCGGAATCAGCCGAATCGGACTACTAGGTGGGGTACCAACCGGTATCCAAATGAAAGTTCTTATTAGAAAAACTTTTTGTTTTTTGTACTACCTACTTAATAATTTGGACTTTATAAGTGTCTGACCCATAGCCACCAACCTTATAAATTTCAAGACCCTCGGACCACTAGCTGGGGCGTGAAGAGTATTACAACTTCGGCATAGCCAAAGTTAGACTATTTTTATATTTTTTAATTAACTTAAGAAAACATTTCATCATATTGTATCACGATCACGTATGTCTTTTCGTTGGTTATGCTTTGCTGCTTCTTGAATTTGTATTTTTCTTATTGTTGTATTTATCGTTTCATCTATTCATAACTGCATACGCAGAAAAGTATTGCGCACTTCTTTCTATATATGATGTTAACTGAGAGCGGAACAAGATTGAAGGTTTTGTTGTTGTTCTTGTTTTTTTCCTCTCATTTATTATAATGAGAAAGCACAAGAGTATTGCCAAAGACTACAATATAAAGACTCTCGCTCTCAAACTTGTTGTTGATGTAGTTGTTTTTGCAGTAGGCCTAGGTAAAGTGAGCGAAAACAATAACGATTTTATCTATTGCTCGATAGTGTGCGCACACACACACCCGTATATAAGCATAACGCTTTTTCGTTATGTGACGATTTCAAAGATTTTACCCCTACCTAGGGACGGTACGAAACATCCGATGTATCGAGATATCGATACTTTTCTTTTTTCGCTACGGACGATGCCAATATTTATATCATCTCGATACTGAATAGCGATATATTGGTATCGATACTTTCCTGGAAAATATCGAAGAATATCAATTTGGAAAATGCCAATTATTTTTAAGGTGCTGACTCACAATAATAGAAATATCACTTTTTTGTCATACATATACAGTGAAAAAATATAATGAAGTGTGCGAACAGCAGTTGCCTAAAAAAATATGTTATATAAATATGACCAAATATTACATATGTTCACAACAAACGCAGCTTGTAAGTTGAAGTGCTTATTGCAGACTAATTTTATTTCAAAATAATATTTTCAAAGTGAGTTAAAGAAGATTAACAAATTACTCTATGTATCCGCATAATTATGCCGTTATTAGACTTATGTACAAACTATCGTATGACTATGCAGTTATTATTTAAGTAATATCAAGAAAATAACATCGCTTTGATATTTGCAAAGGCTACTTTACTTGATCCACGCTTCAAGCATATTCATTTTACTGATCCAATAGCGTCTGCATCAACTCAAAATAGATTGAGATCTATAATCGAAACATGCTCCTCATCAAGCGAATCCGATGAAGAGTTAGTCGATAGTAAAACTGAACCCATCTACAATTTTTGGGGAACGCATGAGGAATTGGCTCAAGGTAGTAAGAAGAAGAAGGCGAATTTCGATGAAAAAACTTCCGACGAGTTAGCAGTTTACCTTGGGAATCCAGTTACGCCTCTCTTAAATTCAAATCCTCTCGAAGTTTGGGAAGGAATAAAATCTATTTTCCCAAACCTTTACGAAGAAGCACGCAAAATGCTTGTCGTCATGGCTACTTCGGTTCCATGCGAACGCCTGTTTTCCAAAGCGTGGGCAACATATTCACAAGCAGGAATAGGCTTTCTGTAAAAAAATTACAAAAACTGATATTCTTGGGGAGTGTTCCGGAAGAATAATTCTTTTCTAAATAAAAATACTTTCTTTTTAAAGCAAGTTTATAACGGGTGATTTTTTTGCACCTTTTTTTTGGCAACACTATTTTTAACAGCTAAGAGCAACCAGAAGCATTGCAAGAACTACCAATGCATCCCGAAAAAGTCACTGTTTGGTGTGCATTATGGGCCGGCGGCATCATTGGACCGTACTTTTTCGAAGACGGCGAAGGTCGGAACGTTATTGTGGATGGCGAGTGCTACCGTACGATGCTTACAAACTTTTTTTTGCCCAAAATGGAAGAGTTCGACTTGGCTAACATATGGTTTCAACAAGATGGTGCCACATGCCACACAGCACGCGAAACAATGGCCCTATTGAGAGGCGAGTTCGGTGAGCAGTTTATTTCACGTTTGGGGCCGGTCAATTGGCCGCCTAGATCATGTGATTAAATGCCTCTAGACTATTTTTTGTGGGGCTATGTTAAGGCTCATGTCTATAGCGACAAGCCCGCAACGATTGACGCACTGGAATCCAAAATTGAACAATTTATTCGTGAGATACCGGCCGATATATTGGAGAGAGTATGCCAAAATTAGACCCAGCGTATGGACTATTTGCAGCGCAGCCGCGGCCGACATTTACATGAAATTATCTTTATATCGATCACTCTATCGCCTCAAATAAAGATTTCATACGATTTTTCTGAATTTTATGTGTTTTTTTTTTAAAATCAAATTAGCAAGCTCTTAGATACATTACCCGTTACAATAAATATGTCTGATATAAATATGAATATGTTCATTACTTACTCAATTTAATGTTATTTTTTACTTTATTATCCTTTGCACTAAAAAAAATAACTTATTCAAATTTTCCAAATATCGGAGGTATTGTCGGTATCGATATTTTCTACAGATATATATATCGGTGTATCGGCATTTTGTCCAATACATGTATCAGGAAATATCGACACGTTATACTTAATATCGTGTCGAAGGAAATATCGATACTTTGGGGCATCGTCCCAACTCCTAACGCAAGCAGCGTAAAAGAACTTCGTTTCAAAAACAATAAATTAAACAATATTATCTCCTTCATGGGATTGTTAAAAATATATACAATAGCAAAGAAACGTGCCAGTGCAGGCCTAATAATTCAGACAAAAAACAAAAAAACTTTTTCTAATAAGAACATTAATTTAAAAGGGGTTTTGTATGGGAGGTACTCCCCTCCCCCTATTGGTCCGATTCGGCTGAATCACGAACTTGACTGGCATTTGGTAAAAAGAAACCGACGTACAAAATGTTAGCTCTCTAGCTCAAAAACTGAAGGACTAGGAGTGCGAACAAGCGGACCGACGGACATGGCTAAATCAACTCGTCTCATTGAGCTGATCACAAATATATATACTTTATGTGGTCTTCGATGTCTCCGTCTGTGTGTAACAAACTTCATAACAAACTTATAATACTATTCACTAACATAAAGAATATAAAAACAGACGCCAATGCAAGCTTACACATATTTTTGTATATATGCATGTATACTTACTTTCCAAGTATTTGTCCATTGAGCATCGCAAGTAATAATTAATCTTTTATAAATAAAAAACTAATTAAAACACATGTTATTTTCCATTTATTTGCACTTACTTGTTGTCACAACGCGCTTCATCCGTTAAAAAGTGTCAGAGCTAGAGTTGGAAAAACATCGATGTTTTCGCAAAAACCATCGATGCTACCAAAAATGTCAAAACATCGATACAATCGATTGGCCCATCGATGTGTCTCCAGCTCTACTTCTTACGTAGTTGTTTCAATGCAGTTTGAAGAACCGGTTACTTTGCGACCTCCACCGGTTCTAGAACTGGTTCTATGCAACGTAAAGAACCGGCGAATTTAACATGGCGATGTCATTGAGAGTAGTTAATTGTCTCCGCATGTATTACATAGAACCAGTTCAGAACCGGATCTATAGAACTGGTTCATTACTACAAGAAAAATAACCATTTCAAATCACATTTCTGTTTAATAATATTTTCCATATTTACAAATTTATAAACTTATATTAAAATTATAACTACGTAACAAATTTCAAACACAAAAAAAAAGGGAAATAAAATTTGGAACTAATTGTTGAGCATCATCTGAAATAAACAATTAAAATTTAAATAAATGCACATAATAACACTTTTTCTTCTTCACTTACTGTATTTATGATCGCACTATGTATTTGTTGTTGGATTAATGGTTGTTTTCAATCATGGTGTAAGAAAACAAGGTGCCGCCAATTTTTTACCGCTATGTGTCGTTCTCAACAAATGGTCCTTATTTCGTGATTTTTACGCTGCACAGCACTATCATAAATTCATTGTTTACATATTAACATATGTGCATATTTAAGTGCTTGCAAAGTATATGTAAAATACAAAATTTACTGTTTTATTGTTTAATTCAGTATTTTATTCAATTTACACCGCATTTTCAATTTAAATTTCCTTTTAATAATTTTATTTTGAACACAACTGATCAAAGCGCAAAAAATTGATTTTATAACACTAATTTTTACATTTTCAATGCATTTTCACGTTGTGTTCAACACTAAACACAATTTCTCCGAACACAGCTGATCAAAGCGCGAAAAATTGATTTTATAACACTAATTTTTACATTTTCAATGCATTTTCACGTTGTGTTCAACACTAAATGCGTGTTTTTCAGCGTTTTAATACACTGATGATACTTATTCACTAAAAATTGAGAGTGAGCGAATTTTGAGAGTGTAACAAGCCAAATTGGCGTCACCTTGTTTTCTTACACCATGGTTTCCAATGTTACTGAATATACGAAAGAAATAAACAATTAAAATTTAAATAAATGCACATAATAACCCATTTTTCTTTTTTACTTACCTTCTCTTAAAACGCCGCAAAAAGTAATGAGACGCGCGTCTTTCACAATTTTTCTTTTTCTTCTTCACTACAGTAAACACCACATAAAATTACAAAACCCTTCTTAAATGCACTGGTTCAACAACACACATATTCACTGAACTTTGTAAAATATCATAACGTTTCGGTATCTCATTCTTTTGTTCAAAATTTCCGCTCACGACACCAGTTCAAAGAGAGCAAACAAATACTTACCTCTCAATTGCTTCTTCTCTGTGCATACTGCAGGGTTTATTTCGTTTGTGTTTGTGGAGTGAGGGAGAGCGACGTGAGCGACATGATACAATGAAGATAGGGGTATTCAGCACAATGAAATGCCTTATGACTGCTTCAAAATTGTTGCTTTGCCAGCGAACGTTCGCACAGAGGGTTCGCTTCAAAAAACAGCTGTTATTAACAT
Organism: Amiota mariae; assembly: GCA_035041805.1. NCBI lineage: Eukaryota > Metazoa > Arthropoda > Insecta > Diptera > Drosophilidae > Amiota > Amiota mariae. The sequence continues at coordinate 73,388 of JAWNKV010000776.1, forward strand.
GAGCAATAGCGACAAAAGCCTTCAGCTCTGGGAGAGAGTTAGGAAGGATTGGAGGAATTTAGAAAAGTGCAGGACCAGACTTGAGCGGGAATTGAACACACGACTCTAGGATGTCAGCTTGGCGCACTAACCATTGAGCCAACGAGCCAGTCAATTGTGATAATTAAAATGGACATTTTGTGAAAAATACATAATCGAGAACAATTCACAGTGTATGCAAATAATTATTGCAGCTGCTTTTTTCATTCCTGCTACTTATTTTATTAATATTTGAAAAAAAAAAAAATTACAATTTAAAATTTTCTTCAAATTGTTGGTGTTTTGATAAGTTGTTCAATGTCGAGAATGACCAAAAAAACGAAGGAAATGACCAAAAACTTGGCAGCACTGTTTGCCTGTTGTTGTTGTAGAAATATAGCAACTTTTTGAGCTGCTTACAAAAAAAAAAGGTTGCTTCTGCTCAGTCTGAATCGGGCATTATTCATAATTCAACCGTACCAACATTCACTTACCATTCACATTCTTTATACACACAAACATGTGAATGTACATTAAAAAAACGAAATGCAATATACATTGACATTTACTACAAATAGATATAGGAAAACATGTATGCGTTTTAGAGTGAGTCATTCAAAAGCCAATTTGAATTCATCCACGCTCACTACTAATATGAATCAACTAAATTGAAACAAAGGTTATTAAATATAAAAAGCAGTACGAACTGCTTCATGCAAGCTCTGTTCTTAGAGTAAACTATCATTGTCATTACTCAATGATAGACAAGCTTACCTAATCAATCGAACACGTTTGATGTTTGATGAGCGGTCATAAATAGATGCTGCTCACTAATGACTTGCACCGTAACATGCAGCTACGCCTGTTCACCTATGGGAGGAGTTCATTCCCTACATCATTTTGGAATGTTATGTTAACTAATAACCTATTCAGACTGCACTGAATCACGATAATGTATCGTATCGTTCAGATTGTCAATTTTGAATCATGAACAGCTGTTTTTTGTTTTAGTTGTAGATATAAATGGAACTTTGTGGCTAATAGTTGAAAAATTAAAATGGGAATTGTGTGAAAAATACATGATTGAGAACAATTCGCAGTGTATACAAATAATTCTTGCAGCTTCCTTCTTCATTCCTGCTATTTATTATATTAAAATTTGAAAATAAATATACAATTTAATATTTACTTTAAATTGTTTTGTGCAATGATCAAATGTTTTATGTTGAAGCGCAACAAAAAAGTAGAAAGATCATGAGACAATATTACAAGGTAGTACCAATTTGGCCCGTTCACTCTCAAAAATTGCTCACTCCCTATTTTGACTTCATATGACGCTGAAAAACACGCAGCGTAAGGACCTTTTTGTGAGAGCGACACTTAACTGTAAAAAATTGGTGCCACCTTTATATCTTACACAATGGAGAAAGAGTATCGAAAATTACTTTAAAGGAGAAATTGACCAAACCTGACGCGAGTGACTATCCATAATTATCCATCAAATGTATCGTATCGTTCAGATTGTCAATTTTGAATCATGAACAGCTGTTTTTTGTTTTAGTTGTAGATATAAATGGAACTTTGTGGCTAATTGTGAAAAATTAAAATTATTCAAAATCGTATCAATATTTGATTCGATTTTGATTAGCATCACATTCTACAACAACAACCCCTGAATAACATCACTTTTCCTTGTAGATGTTGTCGATTTTAATACGGATCAGCGCTGCATCATCATTGATTTAAAAGGCAATTATATCTACGTTAACGATAGCGTAATCTAAAGGATTCTTCGAAACGATTAGCATAGTTCTGTATCAAACCTAGCGGGCACAACCCACACGGCTGATGAAGCTACTGCACAGTATCCTGCTCGCGCCGAATGTCGCTACATTAAATTTTCATAAAGCTCTGTGCAACGGTTCTTCGACCGTTTGCCCAGCATAGTCGCTATCGACGTCGCTGGCGCTGTCCAACAAACTCTTGGGGGATAGATTTATTTCAGTTAAGGTGGAGATACACAAACCACTTCAAAGGTAAGCTGCATTGTCGACAAACGCAACATGCAGCTTCAAACTACACAAACGACGTCGAGGTACACAAACGACTTCAACCTTGTTGACTTCACTAAACAAAAAACAGCTGTCAATTTGAAAATTTAAGAAAGTAATTATTGAAGAAAACTTTATTAAAAGGTGAATTATTAAATAAATGAAGTATGTATTTTTATTACCATGTAATAGATTGAATTGGAATAACTTTTTAAATAGATAGAAAAGTCTGCCATCAAATTTAACATAAATACTGCAAAGAAATTGCTATTTACCAAAATAGTTTTTTGTCATTCACCACGCGATCAAGCATATCTTTTGGTTCACAAACAGCTGTTTTTTGGTTCATAAACCAATTCTTTTCCCATTCACCAATACTGTTTTCTGTTGAAGTTGTTCAACTTTTTACGTTGCTGCGTTCGCGAGTTACCTATGAAACTCGGTCCATACGATTTCATACATTTCAACTTTTTTTTTGACTTTGCAAGACAACGTCGTTTGTATGTCTCCAACTATTACTAAATAATTGTTCGTTTCTGATTTATTTTTATACGGGCATGTGATAAAAAACACCGACGTTTTTGATGTCGAGCGTTTTCAATTTCGTCAAAAAAAAAAAAACTAGGTGTGATAGAAAACGCGACGATTTCATTTCTCGAACATTGATATTCGAACGAAACGCTGATTAAATACTGGATATTTAGGGCCGTCTGAAACGTATGGAATTTGGGACGACACTTATAGTTTATTTTTCTTTGGATCCTTTTGCTAGTATTTACACTCAGACACAGATGCCAAGCAAATATTTTGACACTGATCACTCCCTTTCACATTACTCACTCTACAAAAACCAAGCAAAAAAAAAAAAAACAACTTCATTTCTCAACAAACAAAAATCGTGTATAGTACCATGCGTTAACACATTGCAAACATTCACCAATGAGATTATTAAAAATTCTTATTGATCTTATCAAATTCTACACAGTTTTAAAACAAAACTAAAACATCACAGTTTTATTACCAACAAATGTAGTTAATTTTAACATATCAATTTAAATGAATCAAAGACGAATTGGAATCTTCGAAAATGTTAAAATTTATATGCAAGCAGGTTGGCATATTCAGTATTGGTTGGTTTTGCTTAATTCGTCTATTTTACTTTAATAGAAAAGTGATTTGAGTAAAATGAAAATTTATGCCTTAAAACAACTGAAATGTTGAATTCTTTAAATGCAGTTTAGCTACGAAAATAGTATATTACAGTTCATGGTACTTTTTTTCCTTTAATAATTTGAGATAAGGGAGAATTTAATTAAATCGCCTGTAAAAAATTAGGCGATTTCAAAAACATCACAAGCGGTTTCCCTCACACCATGAAATGGAATAGGGTTGGAATTGAGACGAAAGCGATTTCCAGCACACACCGGATAATCAGCATTTGGATTTTTTTTCTTTGGCGGCCGATCCGTACTGATCGAAGTTATTGCGTGCTATATTGACATAATCGTTCGGAGATGTGTAAAGTTTTGTTGCAACGTCCATGGTCATAGTGCTATTCTGTAAACTTAAGCTTGTTTTATTCATAATTCCTAAAAGATCGTTCTAATCTACGTTAGAAGAATAGCCCCAAATTTTTTCATCTTGTTTGCTAGGCTTGTTGGGTTTCGTTTCTTGTTTCTCCTAATTCACCATAAATTACCTGTGGTGTAAACTGTTCTCATACTCTATTTAAGTTACTAATACAATATGTTTCCAATCTTTATATCCATTCGAAGAACATAAATTATGTCCATTACCAGCAGTAGTATTAAGTAGGCAGCAATAACAAAACACAGATTTCTACGACGGTGAATAAAGGAGCAATTTTCTTTGTAAACACTCACCATTCGTCAATTTACGGGTGAAAGTATTTTTGGTCAGGTTTCTAGTTTTTTGTATATCGCTTAACCGACCTATTCTCAGAAACATCACAAAAAAGAAATGATGCTGAAAGCTTTTGAAAAAAACATCATTCGGCAAGAATGTTCTATCGAGCACGTCTTGCGAAAATTGCACAAAAATGTTAAATATTTGTGTGCACTGTTATCGCTCTGTAAAATGGATAATCTTGTGTTTTATTGTTTGCTCGCGGAAACTTTGGAAGATGAAGAAAATTACGAAAAAAGAAATGTGTTAATATCATTGCGTGATTCATTTTCAATGTCGGACAATAGTTTTGTGAAAAATAATCGATTTTCAAAAATATTGTGCCATCAATTGCATACATTCGCAAATATATATAAGATAAAATCAGGCTTGTCAACTTGGGGGAAAAAAATCAAGTTCATAAATAAAATTTTAAATAGTCAGAATTACTCGGAGAACCATTAAAAAACACCTGTTTTCATTTTTATATAATATTCTTTTTTTATAAGATATTTTATATTTCCAACATATTTTCATTTTCTGCTAAGTTGGCAAACCTGCAAAAACAGAAGTTTACAGAGTGGTAACATATACTTTACAGATTATTATAAAAACATTTTTTTTTAACAGCGAAGCTTTCAACGTGTGCGGGAATCGCTAAAAGCTCTTTGAATGATATTTTTTTTCCTAACTTTGTGATGTTTATGAGAATAGGTGAGTAAATCTGGAAAACTTGTGGTAGTGACGGAGAAGTCATAATTTTTATTTTGGCCCTTTTCGAATCCAAATATCGCGTACTTCTTCCGTTTAAATTGTATCACAGTATATTCCAGTATCAGGAAATATCTTCTCCAAGCTTACAGTTATTACCTCACAGTAGCTTGAAGAGGAAGGTTCAGCACCTGATGTGTGTTTGTCATTTTTGTCACACATAAGCTCTTTTTCCTGTTATATTCAGAAGTATTTTGATCTTGAGGTGATGAGGATGAAGAATCAGTCCGCCTATTTGTTTCTTCAATCGTAAAAAATTAAGTAAGCTTAGGAAGTTTTTCGATTACTTACTTTCGAGTAATTTTTATACTTTTCACGGGAGTGAATAATATTATAAGTTTGTCATTAAGTTTGTAACATACAGAAGGAGACATCGGAGACCCCATAAAGTATATATATTCTTGATCAGCGCGACGAGACGTGTTGATTTAGCCATGTCCGTCTGTTCGCAGCACTAGTCCCTCAGTTTTTAAGCTAGTGAGCTCAATTTTGTAGATAGGTTTCTTTTTACCAAACGCCGATCAAGTTTGGGAATTAGCCGAATCGGACCAATAGGGTGGTTCCTCCCATACAAACCCCCTATTAAATTAATTTTCTTATTATTGTTTTTTGACTTATCGAATTGAAATTTGGACACTATAAGTTTCTGATCCATATCCACCAACCAAATCCTAGGGTTACCGGGAGGGGTACCTTCCATACAAACCCCCTTTTAAAATAATGTTCTTATTAGAAAAAGTTTTTTGTTTTTTGACTTATCGAAATTAGGACACTATAAGTTTCTGATCCATATACACCAACCATATAAATTCCATGATCCTAGGGTAATTAGGAGGGGTACCTCCCATACAAACCGGGATCCAAATGAATGTCCTTTTTAGATTATTGTTTTTGTTTTTTGACTTATTGAACTGAAATTTGGACACTATAAGTTTCTGTTGCATATCCATCAACCATGTAAATTTAATGATCCTAGGGTTACCAGCAGGGGTACCTCCCATACAAACCCACATTAAATGACAAACTTATAAAGAGTAATTGTACAATAAAGTGCCACTTAAACTGTGTTCTTTGTTGATACTCAAACTGTAACAGAGAGAATATAGTGATGCTACGCATAAGTAAACAATAATGTAATATTTCTGTATACTCAAAACAATTTCTAAGACCATTTCAGACAATAGTAGTCGTTGGCCGAGGGTGCTAAGGCGTCGGTTGAGTATATGCACAATAATGCGTACGTGAGATCACGTAATAGCTTCGATACGCAGTTTTTTTTTACAAGTCATTTTTTTTTTTATTTCTATTTATTATTATTTTTTTTTAAACATTGTTACATAAAAAAGAAGCTTACAATAACACAATAAGAAGACAAAATTTCCGTGAAGGGTGTTACAACTTCGGCATTGCTAAAGTTAGTCTTTTTTATATTTTTCTTTCCACTTAAATATGTTCTCTTTGACATATTGAATTGATATAAATTGTATCTGCACTATGTGCATTAAGCCGTTAATTGCAATTACCTTAATGACATTTTTTAATTTCAGCGCTATGTTCTTTTCATATTGGGTCATGAACAGATCAACAGAAATCGAGGTGTTCTTGCAATATCTGTTTTTCAACTAACTTATCATTAAATTTCCCAATGTCAACAAGTTTAGCGAATTCATCGAACATCAACATATTCGATGAGCGGTCATCTCACTAATCACTAAAACCGTAACATGCCGATAACCTATGGGAGGCATTAATGCCCGACAGCATTTTAGAATGTTAATTAACTTATATAAACGAAGCGAACACGTGTAAGCGAATAATCCGCCTTTCGGGGCCCTCGTGAGAATGGGGGCCTTGGCCAGGTGCCCCCGTGCCTTTATGGAAAAGACGGAACTACTTGCTTAGACCGATCAGGAGGTACTGCTAAAAAATTATTTTTACGGTATGAGAACGAGACTTATTTTCATACGTTACCTCTTTTTTGATTTGTTTCTTGTTAGAAAAAATATTAGATGGGCGAAAAAAAAATTTTAAAAATAGTGTCGACTAAAATATAAAAGACAAAATGGCATTAACAGTAGTCAATAGCAAGAAAAGCTTATTTACAGATTTCACGCAAATTATCTCATAATAACTGCATAAATAAATAAACTGGAAATTCATTATATCCGTGTCATCAAGTCAAAGTAGCTTATCAGCGGTCCCATGAATTTCACTTTTGCCGCAATTCCAACCCAATTACTATTCACTGTGCCACAGATTTCATAAGATTTGAAATCTCCCGTTTTTTTAGAGGCGATTTGGTTAAATTCTAAAGTTACTAACACAAAAAAAAAAAAAAAGATAGGCAGTTTCTACAAATAAGAGTGGAGATCTACTCGAAAACAAATTACCAAGCTATAAGCAAATACTTAAATAAATCTAAGCGCAATTATTAGACCTATCAGCAAAGTCCTGATAGTGGTAATTAAACGTATTGAATCCACAGTTGATTGTAAAGACATAAAAAAAGCTCTGAAAGACATGGTTTCGAAGTCAAAGTCGTTATCAATATAATTAACAAAAATAAAATACCACAGCCTTTGTTTAAAGTTGGATTGGCACCAAACTCGCAGCGCCCACGCAAAAACCAAGTCCACCCCATATATAATCTTTAATACCTACTTCATCGTAGGGTAATAGTAGAGGAATCACACAAGCGAGGTAATCCTGTGCAATGTACAAACTGCCAAGAATTCGGTAATTCCAAGACTTACTGTACCCTTCGCTCAGTTTGTGTAGACTTACACGAAACAGCAAACTGCACACTCAGCCGTGATAACGCAGAGCTTAAAAAGTGCAGCAACTGTGCAGGTAATCACACTGCTAACTACAAGAGGTACAGTTAAGTCTAGACTTGAACCTATCAGTGCAGCGATTCCAACATGCTTTCGTTCACTCTCAAAGCCTGTATCGCAAAATATAGTATGTCCCATGCCTTACGTTCAGGCCATCAGCAAGCTTCAAACCCGAAACAAACACTTTGCAACCAAAAAACGATAGGCAGTCATGGGACTGCCGACCGAAGTGAAAACAAAATTATGAAATAACAATGGTTTCTTTTTTTAAAATTTCATATTAATTGCAGTATCCGCACTCCGAACAACAGTTCATACATTCATTATGTCCTAACAAGGATACAAATAAGCTTATGATAACTGAAGTAAGAAAGAAAAATGTTTTATTGGCATTTATTAATTGACAATACCGCATCGATCGTCGTTTTATACTTTGTAATACTGAGTTTTCGATCATTGGACATAGGCAAATCTAAAGCTTGATTCAAAAATTCAAGTAAAGGTATATTTTTATTATCTGCAAAGTCAATATTGAAGTCAAAGGTGCATTGTCAAATTTTTCGTCAAATCTTTTTGGAGTATTTTTTCAGAACCTTCTTTTGTATATATGATTAAATTTTCAAATAAAAATTCTTGTATCTATAAATAGCTACTCCCTCCGCTGCAATTTCATGTCTTTTACAACTTATAACTAAATCAAAATTCGGAATATCAATTGGTTCTTTGTTTGAAGAAAATTAACAAAACGAAGAAATCCAGAGTGTAGAATGAAGCATCACTTTCTTCATTTTCATTATCTATTTCTTTTATGAGTGCGACTTAGCTCGTTTTCACTCTGCATAAATACGAGACTTCTTCTGGCTCATTTATTTACGTGTGTTCATGAGCCTGCTTTTTGTCTTCATTCCACATCTCTGGTCTGTACTATTTCCAAACAACCAAATACAAAACAAGAAGAAGATGAGAGAATGAGCACAAAACTGAGTAACGGTATAGAATGTCGGTAACGCGAATTCATAGTTTTACACTCTACCAAAATCGCACAACGCGCCTAAAGAAGTTTTCACTTCAAAAATTGTTTTTCTCGCTAATCTGCTTTTAAATAATTCTTCATTTCAATTGTTTTTAAGCATAAATAAGCATTTTACCCAAATCTCTTTTCAATTAAAGTAACGAAATAAGCAAAACCAACCAATGCTGAATATGCCAACCTGCCTACATAGTATAAATTCTAACATTTTCGAAGATTCAAATTTGTCTTTAATCCAATTAATTGATATGTTAAAACAAACTGTATTTGTTGGTAATGAAGTTGTGATGTTATAATTTTGTTTTAAGCATGCGTAATCTCATTGGTGAAAGTTGTCAATGTGTTAAAGAAGGGTGCTCTACAGATTTTTGTTTGTTGAGAAGGGAAGTTTTTTTTTCGTTTGGTTTTTGTAGAGTGAGGGATGTGAGAAGGAGTGATCAGTGTCAAAATATTTGCTTGGCATCTGTGGCTGAGTGTAAATACTAGCAAAAGGATCCAAAGAAAAATAAACGATAAGTGTCGTCCCAAATTCGATACGTTTCAGACGGCCCTAAATATACAGTATTCAATCAGCGTTTCGTTCGAATATCAATGTTCGAAAAATGAAATCGTCGCGTTTTCTATCACACCTAGTTTTTTTTTGGACGAAATTGAAAACGCTCGACATCAAAAACGTCGGTGTTTTTTATCACATACCCGGTATTCTCTATTTTGAAACGAAAATAGAAACGACATACTTAGAAACGTTTGTATTCTGTTGTCGTCATTTTTAGTAACGATATTGAAACGAGTGAAGTGAAAATTAAATTAAAATATGAAAATAACAACGTTGCGGAAATTCGAAACTTTGGTTTCAGAAATGGAACAAAATACTGAATATTTGATGTTTTTTTGGAAACAGCAGAAAAGAAATCGGCTTGGACCTCCAATCACTTGGAGTGATTTAAGGGGTATTTAAAAGACAATTCTTGTTACCAAAGTAATTCCTGTAAGATGAATTTGGTCATTGCACGCTTATGTTATCAGGGGGGGATGGGCGTTGAAAAAGGCACCAAAAATTGAGATAAGCATTTTTCTTTTTAAGCGTGTTGCTTGAGAACGGCTTGTCCTATTTGGCTGATTTTTTGTTTTTGTTGTGTACTTTATAGGTCAATTAAAAAAATATGAAAGAACATTTTTGAAAAATCCACCGCTAAATTTGGACTTTTTATATTAAAATCTGAATAAATAAGTAAAGTTTATCGTGCTTCCGCTGCTGGAAATGGAATTACCTTGATAGGCTAGTGTATTAAGCGCCGGCTCGTGATACAAATAAGTAGAGTTCAATGCAAGTTACGGAGTCGGTATTATTTTTTTTTTTTTAAATATGTATTTAAATTTTAATAAATATAAATATGATTCTTGGAAAACGTTTTCACGCGAAAACAATTAAGGTAGTGTAGCGATACTTCCTGTCCCGACTTTTATTGTAGTTTTCGATAATTTTTCTTCGCCGTTTCAATGTATTCAGGAATACGAATTTAGAAACGAAGCGACAATACTATAAAACGACAACCACATGGAAACGACTTTTAAAACGACAACGGGAATACGCCCGATTAAAAAAAAACAATTGTCTTGTTATAAGTACAGTGTCAACTAGCTATCTGGATAATCCAGTAGTCCGGATCGAATTTTCTAGACATTGACTACTCTATAGTCCGGATCAATTGCATCTCTTTAATCCGGATTTTTTATTTAAATTATTTTTTTTGTATACAAATCTTTGTTTTCTGTCTTCTACTCATAAGAGTTATAAGTCATTGCTGTGAATGAAATTTTACAGTTAACGGTAAACATTAATTCTAACGAATAAGGCTAGAGCCACACATTGAGCGAGTAGCGATGAGCGATGTATAAAAATTAAAGCCAATTGAATTGCAGAGCGACGTCGCTCATCGCTAATCACTCAATGCGTGCCCATAGCCTAATTCGTATTGTCTTTTGTTGCAATTTAAGTCATTCAGTTTGTGATACTAGTGAACATTGAAATTTGTTATTATGCCGCCCAACTTCACAAGCATTATACAACCTATAGACCAAAATGCCATAAGGTTGACTAAACTTTTTTACAAAAAAGACCTTTTATTTGAATAAATCAATTCGTTATTTGATGGTTCCGATTTATTTTTAAAACATTTTACTTTTAAAGAGGCATGTGAACTCCACACAAGGTCTTGGGACAAAGTATCAAATGCCGTCATAAAATCTTGTTGGAAAAATATTCAATCACAAAGATGGACATCCGAGGACAATCTACCATTGGCGGTTATTCTTAAGAATGTCAGTAATGCGGCAAATACAGATGCAAGCAATGAATTTAGTTTTATGTCAGATATGTTCAACAGCAACATGGATCGAAACTAGACGGTGTCCACAATTGATATCAATGAATGGATTGATGAGACCGAGGAAAATCTTTACTGCACTTTATCATCAGAAGAGGAAGAAACCGTAGATGAGCAACATACAGTACCTACCACAAATAATGAAGCTGTGCAGAGCTTTAACACCTGCATAAAATGGGCTAATGAGCGTGATGTGTCTATTGAAAACATCCTTCTGCTTAATGCGAAATCAAACTTTGGAAGGCTGTATCAAAAAAACATACCAAAGCAGCATCCTTAATTATTTTAAAAAATAATAAAATTTTAATTTATGTATGTTTGAACACACAGGCAAACACACATTGTATTGAGTGTTAACATTTTTATTTTGTATGTATGTAATTATAATACTTCATACTTTAAATACATGGTGAATTATTTTTAATTTCAACAAACAACTGTGAGTAGTGTTTTTCTTTACTAGTAACGTACCCAATTAAAATCTTTTTTTTTTAAATATTCGGTAATTTGGATAGGGGTCTGCAATCATTAATATAAAAATATAATAAAAATGAATGAAAATGAAATGAAACTCCCACGCATTTCAAAGTAATAATTTGAAAATTGGTGGAATCAGATTTACCAGCAAGCTGACTAGGCTAGAGCCTAGGGCGGAAAATTTTGGCCAAAAGTTTTGAGTGAAAACCTCTTTAGACACATTGAGCGCAGGATCGTGGCTACTCGTCTGTCAGAAAAAGTGAAGAGCGACAACAGGTCGATTTGCACGAATGTGTATAACAACCCGACTGATCCTCGATTCTTCTTTGTCGGCAGAGCTGAATTGCGATTTAGACGAAGACCATAATCACGTTCATGAACGTTTGATTATTATCTTCACTGCAAATCACTGCAACAATTACAGCAACTGAGCGACCCGAGCATTTCCTTTCTCTACATACGCCAATTGTGATAGAGAGCGATTTGTCTATCCTATGTGTATATAATTTCATAGTTGCTATTGGCGACAATGAGTTGCTGCTGGAGTCACCACTTTACCCTAAACACCCCGCAACTGTTCAAGCTTGCTGAATAACAATTGTCATAATATCATATTCTTAAAATTAATTATTACTTGTTTACGAACTATACAAGTAACTGTTTCTTGTTATCAAACTAAAATACAAATAATCCTTCTTCGCTCTGTTTCTATTTTGGTTGCGTTTGATCAATAGGAATAGTATAAGTAGATGATCATAGATACATGATGATCTATTCTATTGATGAAATTCTGAACGTGAACTTCAATACATGGAAATAAATAAACATAGACTTAAACTTATATAAATAAATAAACTTAATAAATATATAGAAGTACATAAACATAAACTTAAACTAACCTTATACTTATACGTGAACTTAATAAATATTGTATATGAAAATACACACACATAAACTTAAATACTATATAAAAATCCATTAATTCAAGTTCAATCACCTTATCTTTTCTTAATCTTGACACTTCCTAAATCATAGTCTGTTAATTTTGGCGACGCTTGAATGACTTTTTTGAAGTTGCAAACATTTTATTTTCAATGATCGTTTACGAATTTCGAATATAGTAATTAATTTTATTACAATAGTTGAATAAAAAAATTGTTAGAATGAGTAATGGGACAAAACGACTCAGTGGAGCTGAGTATAAAAAAAGGCCAACATAAAAAAGAAGAACAAGAAGAGATTATCCGTAAAACGAAAAAAATAGGCAGTTTTTTTTATTTCGGTACAAAGATTCGATACCAAGCCCCTTTCGCTTTTTACGTGCCTTGTTCTGCCAATTTTTTTAATTTAGTGGATACTGAGGCAGTACAGAAGCTTGTCGCTTTTTCATGATGCTTCAGGAAATGTTGACGCATGTAGAAGTTTAAGACATTCTTGGAACGATGTCCTTAAAACTTTGGAATTAATCAAGCGGCTGGAATACTTTTGAATCTAGAAAAACTGGAAACGGCGTTAATGTGTGGAATGTTTTTTTGGAGAGAATAAACAAAGTCAATGTAAAAATTCAGTCTTCTATCGTAGATTTAATCATTGCCGCCGATCTTTACGAATCACTTTGCAAGTTTTTCGTAGCTGAACGAGAAATTTTCAAGTATTTCGAAGAAAGGGCGATGGTAATTCCAATTCCGTGTCAAAACAATATACAAAACACTTGAGAAAAAGACAACCGAATAGGTATATGTATGATGAAGACATGAGAATGACTGCAAGTGACACTTTTAGGGTTAACACATTTTTCGTCCTCATTGATGGACTTGTTTCCGAGTTAGAAAAACGGAAGGAGGCCTACAATGGATTTAACTAAAAGTTTTCATTACTAACCAAATAAGTGAGTTGTTACTATCGACCCTGACGGAAAAAGCCATTTTCTTGGAAAAAAAATTATACTTATGATCTACACTTTCAAGGCCATCTTTCTTCTGAAAGAATTTTGATAAAACCAGATACTGAATCATTAAAAAGTCTATCTACTTTTCAGCGAAAACAGAATTTGGAGAACGTTTATCCAAACTTGGATATAGCACTTCACATGGCTCTATGTACACCAGCGACAAAATGTTCGGGTGAGAGAAGCTTTTCTTACTTAAAGTGAGTGAAAAACTATTTACGATCTACTTTAAGTCAAGAAAAGTTAAACGCCTTAGCTCTTTTGTGCATAGAATCATAACTAATGAACAAGATTTCTTACGACGATATAATTGATGAATTTGCTAATTTAAAATCTCGCAAAAAGGTTATGTAAAACTTTCATAACTTAATAGATTTCATTGTCATCATCAACCGGATTGTTAACAGATAGTTTACAATAAATATTGTTCGTATTGTTATTAAACTGTAATTACAATAAAAAATATTTAACAACGTTTACCGAATGTACAATATTTTGTGTAAGCTGTGTTCATATTGTGTAAGTAGTTTTAAGGTATACCTTACCTTATTAGTTTTCCACATATACATATATCTATCTATATCTATATACATGTGTATATATAAAATCGTAAGCCTCTTTCTGTCTGTGCACGCTAATCTAAGAAACTAATCTAAATCTTAACCAATTTGAATGCGGTTTTATTTTATCAAAATCGATCTTCTAAATCAAAAGATATTAATTTTAATTATTTTTTTATCCAAAGACAAATAAACTAAAGAATATTGTTTTCGTTGCTTATGCTTTGAATTTTGTGTTGTTTTTGTTATTGTTGTATTTTTTACTTTTTGAGTACGCACAAGAGTATTGCGCTCTTCGTTCTCTTCTTTGTGTATATGTAAATGTGCGTGTGAGCATTGTGATCACTCTCTTATGCCCGATTCACACAGCAGCGAAATACCTTGGACTAACTCTCGATAGGAGGCTAACTTGGCAGCCTCATATAAAATTGAAAAGGAAACACCTCGACCTAAAACTAATAAAAATGTCCTGGCTCTTAAGATCAGGCTCGCAGCTAAGCCTGAAAAACAAGCTGTTACTCTATAAATCCATACTTAAGCCGGTGTGGACTTATGCAATACAGCTCTTGGGCACTGCCTCCAACTCAAACATTGAGATTCTTCAAAGGTTTCAGTCAAAACTACTGCGTAGACTTGTTGGAGCACCCTGCTACTTGAGAAACTCAACTTTACACAACTCTACAGATACCCACGATCCGTGAGGAGATCGCAAGAATCAGCAACAAAAATATCTCCAGGCTGGAAAGTCATGACAATCACCTTGCAGTCAACCTGCTTGACAACAGCCAGCACACCCGAAGATTGAATCGGCTACAACCACTGTATTTGGCATTCAGAGTTCCTATTTAAATTAAATTAGTACAAAAGTCATAAGGTTGTACATTCAAATTTGCTTATTGTCGTTTACGATATACTCTTCACGCGGTGAATAGTATTATAAGTTTGTCATGAAATTTGTAACACACAGAAGGAGACATCGTATATGTATATATTCTTGATCAGCGCGACGAGACGAGTTGATATAGCCATGTCCGTCTGTCTGTCTGTCTGTATGTATGCAAACTAGTCTCTCAATTTTTGAGCTAGAGAGCTGAGCACAGAGCTTTCTTTTTACCATACGCAGTACATCTGTCGGAATCAGCCGAATCGGACCACTAGGGTTGGTACCCCCATACAATCCGGAATGCAAATGAAAGTTCTTATTAGAAAAACTTTTTTGTTTTTTTGTACTATAGAACTGAAATTTGAACAATATTAAGTGCCTGATATATATCCAGCAACCTTATAAATTTCAAGACCCTCGGATCACTAGCTGGGGCGTGAAGAGTACTACAACTTCGGCATAGTCAAAGTTAGTTTTTTAATATTTTTGATATTATTTTAATTTAATGTCCAAGCAACCGAGTCGGGTTTTATACAAGGTGGCGCAATAGAACATGCATTTATTAAGTATAGGCTAAAAAAATAAATACAAAAGGTGTAGTTGAAATAAAAGATAGGATGATTAGGTACTTAAATGTAGTTTATTTTTTAAAAATAACATCATCCAAATGACGGTCCTCTCGAAGAAGACACTCCTCTAAGCGCGATCGCAGATTTGTGAAAACTCTTGTCAATAAATCTGGGATGATTGCTGCTATTTCTCCACGGATTTTTTCCTTTAGTTGACTGATGTTCCTCGGATTGTTCATGTAGACTTTATGTTTGATTCTCGTCGTTCCAATAACGACAATTTTGTCGGTTTACGAACCCATTCAAATGGAAATGAGCCTCGTCAGAAAAAAGGATGTTGTCAAAAGTGGAAAATCGACTAAGCATTTCTTCAGCAAAGGCCAACCTTGCTCCGAAGTCGGACTCTTTTAATTCCTGTGTTAACTGGAGCTTATAAGGATGCAGTTTAAGATCCAACTTCAAAATTCGCTGTAAACTTCGTCGCGAAAAAAGATGACGCAATATGCACGTTCTATTGTGCCACGCTGTACATTCGTATCATCATAAGGAAATTTACATAGACTTAGAAAAACATTACATCTAAAAAATATTACGATCTTCTATTGAGGAGATCGTTGGGGAAGATATAAAAAAAAAAAAAAAAAAAAAATATGTATATCCCTTCGAAAACTAATTTTCACAACTACGATCGTCGTCTCATCGTATTAAGCATCGAGTCTCATCTATATCTACATCTATCTATATATATAAAATAAAAAGCCTCTTTCTGTCTGTACACGCTAAGTTTTATTTTGTGTTTGCAAAAAAATTTTGGTTTACACATTGTTTCCTTTTTCAGCGCTGTTAAGAATTAAAATATAATATGATAATAATAATAGCAACAATAATAACAGTAGTAATAATAGGATGAATATTTAATAGAATTTTACATTGCTTTAGATTTTCTGAAGGTATTTATTCGCTTCCAAGTGTTTTTGATTCACCTGATTGGTGTTCATCAATGCCTCAACCTGATCAAGTTGCTCCTTACTGTTGACCAGCTGTTGTTTTTGCACATTTCGTTCTTGCTCGGCTTTGTTGTTACTGCTCTTAAGTAATGCTATGTCAGCAATTTGTTGTTTTGTTTATTATCATTAATACGATAGCTAATCCTTCCTCTTCCGTTATCACAACTGCCCACTTCAATTAAGCCTGAAAATTATTATAGCATAATTAGCCTTGATCTCATCCAATGATTCTATAATAGTACCGCAATATCACGTTGAAGTTTTTCCATTTCTTTTTGTTCTTTTAACAACTGTTCTGATATATTTTCCAAGATAAATGGGTCTCCTGGCTTTCAATCTGTGCATCTTTGTAATTCTGTCCGATTAATTCGAGCTGCGTTGCCTTCATGAAATTTGATAACACGATTCCTCGATGGAGTTTGTCAGAAAAACCGCTGATGTGTCCTGAATTATCACAGATATCGGATTTTGCTGTTGTATATTCATATATGTTAACATGTAATCTAGATCATGAAGAAGAAGTTAGGTACAAAAGTGAACTCAATAAATATTGTTCCAATCGGAATAAATTAAATAATCAAAAATATAAACTTGTTAATTTATAAACTCATTAATTTATATATGTGGAAAATTATTACTTTTTTATGTACATTTCTGATGATATTAACAACCTGTTTGAGTGTAGAATAAAAATTTGATAAATTTACACGTAAACAATTGCATATTGTTGCGTATAATTTAATTTTTTAGAATGATGATAATTAAAAAAACAATTATGATAATATTCTAATGAAAGCTGTAAATATCAATTCAACGAAAGTTCTTTTTAACATTTTTACATTTTTAATCCTAATGAATTCTATCAATATTTGTTAGTTGGTCTGATAAAAATAAGTATAATACAATATAATCATAAAGTTTCGATTTCATTGACAAAAAAAAATGTAGTTAATATGATTGTAAACTAGGGTATAGAATTGCAGAGATCAGTAGGTCGGCAAACGTGTAAATTTGCCACTGGGTGGAATCGTTTGTTTTGACATTTTACACATTATATCAAAAGTCTAGATGTGTTAGGTACCGGCGTCTCAATATATTCAAGATCAAAAGCCACGAAAATCAGTTTTTTTTTATAAATACATATGTATCTTGTTTCCCATGCTTTAAATGACAAAGTTTAGATAAAAGTTGTAGAGTAATTCTCTACAAATTTGGTTTCGGCAATTTTTGTTTTTATAGTTAACCTTTCTTGAGGTATAGAGCGAAGAGTGGGAGAAAAAATGTGTAAATGGGTGCTACTTTTAAACATTATGGTATGTAGGAGACGAACGGCTAAATAGAAAATCATAAAAATAAAATAACAGGTATTCCTCAGACCATTGCAAAAAGATTCCTGGATTCATTTTAGCAAAAATTAAATAAGTTACGTAATTAAAAATATAAACCAGGGCTAAATGATTTTACTCAATTTGTCTGTTTGTTTTTGATTTGTGCAAACATCAATTAAAAGGCATTCATTCTATCCAAAATGAAATTACTGAAACACAAGAAGCTTTATTTGGTGCACAACACAGGCTTTATTTCATCAATATTGAAAAATATTATTTAATTTATAATTTATGAAATTTAAAATGAGTTTTTTGAAGTGAAACTTCTTAAGCGGCATTGGGCAAAAATTTAGTGTAAGATTTTGAGTGAAAAAATAAAAATTGTAACAACATGCAGCTTGTGTGTTATAAAAATGTTTATAATAACAACATGCAAGCAACCAGCTTGTGTGTTGTACAAAAACAAGCGAATGTACGAGGAAATGAGAATCACACAGAAGTTGATCTTATTTTTGAGCAAGAGGGGACAGACGGCAAACGTAAACACGTTGTTTAACACAACAACAAAAATTTATTGTCTTATTTATTATTAACTGAGTACTCACAAAGAATATTAAATATGTATAAAGTTGTATTTGTTTTGAGATGATATCTCTATGTCTGTTTTTAAGAAGTTTCACTTCTATCACGTGTAGGATAGTACACGCGCATTTTTCTAACAAATTTGCTAATAAACCGTGCTAAAATTATATGCACTTCACTACATTTTATCGCTTCTAAAATCAATGCACACATTCGACCCTATTCTCAAAGCGATAACATAGAAACAACTGGCTGTTAATGGTTTTTCGCGGTCACAAGAAAAGATCTTACGAAAACAATTTGTCATGTTTTGCTGAGGAGGTGTCAGTTTGTTTGTGAAAAAAATGTTAATTTGTGTGCACTGTTATCGCTCTGTAAAATTGATAACCTTGTGTTTTGTTGTTTGCTCGCGGAAATTTTGGAAGATGAAGAAAATTACGGAAAAAAATGTGTTAAAATCATTGCGTGATCATATTGATTCATTTTCAAAGTCGGACAATAGTTTTGAGAAAAATTATCGATTTTCAAAAATATTGTGCCATCAATTGCATACATTCGCAAATATATATAAGATAAGATCAGGCTTGTCAACTTGGGGAAAAAAATCAAAAATCAAACTATTACATGAAAAAATGGTGGGGGTTCGACCCCCCTATACTAACCACCTACAACCCCACCTCCCATTTTCAATGCGAAAAATAATATAAAAAAAATTAAAGTGCAGTTTGTTGTTAAAATTTACGGCAGGAATATTTAATGATAAAATAGGTTTGATTCCACCAGTTTACAACCACCCCACACCACCCACTTTCAATACGATTGAAAAAAAAATTGTAACGCAATTTTTTATTAAAATTCACGTAAATTTATTTATTTATTTATATTAAATGTATTATTCCTTTGAATCCAGCAAATCGAGAACAGATTTAAATAAGTGCGACTTTTCTTTACATGATAGTTTTCGCTGACCTGTTATGAACTTAAAAGCAACCGATTACATAAATCCGTGTTTGTTGCAATGCGCGAATTTTTACGATTATACTAAAGTCGAAACTTTTTAATACCTTTGTTCCTAGACTCAGCAGCTTCCTCAGAGAGCTCTTCAATCGACACCAGTACATGTCCAATAACGTCAGGAGCGTGAATTAATATCTTGTGAACTGAGGGTTGCAGATAGTACCATGTATATATCATTGTCAGCTCCTTAGCAGTATCCAGAGCATATTTCCTAAATTTCGCGACATTAATTTAGTACCCTGAAGACAAAGCTTGCAATAATGTGCCACACCTTTCAATCAAATTTTGATCAAGCCCAGTTATTTCAGCAGATAAAGTTATTGAACAATTTTCGTGTTTCCATCGTTAGAAGATCCACTCCCACCAGTTTTTGGTTTGTCGACTATCAACCCCATTTTGACTCAAAATTCAGATTGAATATAAAAAACAGATTGAACAAGAAGTACAAGTACATCCCACTTCGAAAACATAACAGCAACACAAAATAAAATAAACAAAACAACAACATACAACACCGCTGCACAGCAGAAAACGCTACGAAAATCAACGAGACCGCTTTGGTCTGTGGGCGATAAAACAATGTCTGGCAGTTTCTGGCAGCTGGCTGTTTAGAAACTTAAAACATTGATTAATATAATAAAATAAATTTCATTACGGGGTCTTGGAGGCGACATAATTGTAACCTTACCTGAAATTGAATTAAATGGATTAATGAACACTGACAAAGGTACTGTTAAAACATTAATTTTAAAAAACATACACAACAACTGAAGAACATTTAAATTATTTATAAATGAAGCTAATACCTTTATTTTCAATATCCATTTTAAGTAATTGCAATTAATAATGTTTTTATATTTTTTTTATTTTTTCAAAGTTGCACTTCACTTTGAAGCTGTTCGCACTGCAAGATCCAACTAATTATATTCTCTCTATTTTAAAGCAATTCTTAAACAATACGGTAAAAATGAAACAAAAAGAACTTTACTTTTGCAAAGTTTAGTCTTTTACGAAATAGAAATGCCCTATTTGGTACCAAAATTTTGACTTTGATTTTTTTATTTTTGGCCTATGGCAGCGACCACTTTGTGATGGCCGAGCTTGTATATATAATATAATAGATGCTACAGATGTAGTGGAGACCGATAACAGTAGGATAGAATTAGAAGGATAGTAAAAGCTAAGCTAAAACGGAATGTGAAAGTTATGCCCGAATCAAACTGAGCGTAAGCAATATTTTTTTGTACGCAGCTTAAAAAATTGCTAACTTTTTACAACAACAACATGCAAATGGCCGAATTTCAGGGTTGCTTTGAGTACTTGGAACAACATTTTTGGGCCGCCAAAATTTGAGTAGTGCTGGTCATGTCCGCCTTTTTTTTTGGTCATTCTCCATATTAAACAGCTGATCATTGAACCAAAACAATTTAAGGAAAATTTTAAATTGTAACTTTTTTTTCCAAATATTATAAAATAAGTTGCAGGATAAAAAAAAAAAGCTGCAAGAATTATTGTATTTACATACACTGCGAATTGTTCTCAATCATGTATTTTTCACAAAATGTTTATTTGAATTATCACAATTAACCACAATGTTCCATTTATATGTACATATAACCAAAACGAAAAATAGCTGTTTTTTCATGCGAAATCTCTATGTGAAGAACGTTCGCTGAAAAACAACAATTTTTAGGCAGTCTGAATCGAGCATCAGTCGATCGAGTGAGTGATACACAGTCAGACCTATTTTTTATATACAATTGATATTGATTCATATTGAATTTGTAACCAATAAATGAAATTAAGCTAAATTAATAAACTACCCAAATCACTTTACTTATCAAACAGTTTATTAATATTTAAAATTAATATTTTCGATCCCGGTAGACCTTTCTGTGGAAATACCCATTTTTTGGTTATGCAAAGCAAATGTATGAAAACATTTTTTTATTTTTAGGGTTCCGTACCCTCATGAGTACATTGCGAATTGTTTTTCAAAAGAAAACAAAACTCTGCTATATCCTAAAGGGATTTCTCTTTTGTTTGTGTTGTGTGAGCAATTTGTCATCTATTTCGATTTGTGTTGTTTCTAAATTTTGTTTTCGCGTAACGGGACTTTGTTTTCGTCGCGTGTAAATAGTTTTCTCCTCCCCTTCAGTACGTTGTTGCCGTCAAGGGTGACGATAACGTTGGTTCCGTGAAGACGACCATTGGTGGCTCTTGGCAGACCCTTACTGAGTTTTGTAATGCAGCTAACAAGCGTAAGTTGATATCTCCCGACATGCGACATACAAAGAAGGTAGCGATGAGTGTCATGAGCCCCGTCTCTACCCCTAACCTTTCTTTTGATGAAATCGATGGCCCGGAGATAGATTCAGATAAAAGCATGGTAACCAAGGCCATGGTGAACTCTAGTAAGAAGAAGGGCTCAGGTCAGAAAAAAACTATCCAAGCGAGAAAAGCTCTAGTGAATGAGGATATGATATGTTCCTCACCAGAATCCAATCGCTTTGCCATCTTTGGCGAAACGATGAGTGAAGAAACCACCCCCCTTAATACAGTTTCAGCAAACGATGTCCACATGGAGATCCCTCCTGCAATGCCTAAGCCTCCACCAATCTTCATCCCTTCAGTGAACAATATGAAGGAGTTGCAGAGTAATATTGAAGAAGCTATCGAAGTACATAGCTTCATTTACAAGGCTGGAAGTGATGGTGAAATCAGAATAATGGTCAAAGAGGTTGAAAAATATAGAAAGTTGGCGAATGTGTTTAAGATTTTCAAGGTGGAATTTCACACAAATCAAATCAAACAGGAGCGAGCGTACAGGGCAGTGATTAAAAATCTACACCACTCAACTAATACTGACTTTATTAAACCTCAATTGGCAATGATAGAGCATAAAATGAGGAATGTTGTCAATGCCAAAAAGCGAAATTCAAAGGTGCCAGTGCCAATTTTCATTCTTGACCCGGCTAAGAACAACAAGGTCATATATGATGTCAAGCTATTATGTAATGCGATTGTTACAATCGAGCCACCAAGATAGTTTGATGACTTAGTGCAGTGGCATCGCTGTCAAGAGTTCGGTCACACGCAACGCTTCTGCCACAAGCCCTTAAGTTGCGTCAAATTCAGATATTTTCATACGACTTCTGACTGCAACAAAACTATGGATGCTCCGGCAAGATGTGCCCACTGTGACGGAGGTCACACAGCGTCATATAAAGGATGCCAGATCTATCATTCCATAATATCAAAATGAAACACTAAGAATACAGTCCGGCATCGAATAAAAAACTACACCAAGCATTATGAACCCCATACAGCTGGTCAATCGAGAAACCAAACCGCTGGTTTCAGCTACGCAAAGGCATCGATAATATTCAATCAAATCAATTCAATTCACAAACTAGCAATCAGACAGGTGATACAGCTGCAGCCTTTTTGGAGGAATCAATTATGAAACGTGTCGAGACGATGATGCATTCCATGCTGGCTAAAATCGAAGATTTCTGCTCAGATCAGTAAAGCACTTTCAAATGTGTCCATAAATCTAAGCAAATAGAACTCCGGAGAGCAATCTGGAATGCTAACGGCCTATGTTCAAATAAGCCAATCATTGAACATTATCTAAAAACCAATAATATCAAGTTTCTTTTTGTTTCAGAAACTCACCTCAATGCACTTGATACGTGGGTAAGATCTCATTCAAGCAAACCACACGAGCGGCAGAGCACGTGGTGGTGCAGCATTAATAATAGACGCACGTTTAAAGTTCACTGAACAAGCGCCTATCACATTCGATTAAATTCAGTCTGCCATTGTCAAAAAACATTGCCCACTGGGTGACATAATCCTAGCGGCTGTGTATGTACCTCCAGGATACGTTGTCTCAGAAGCAATGTTCCAGCAGGTATTCAATGGTCTTGGTAGTAAATTCATTACTTCTGGTGACTTCAACGCAAAACACACATGGTGGGGCTTTAGGCTGTGCAATCCGAAAGGAAGAGCACTTCTCAACTGCACAAGGAAAATTAATATGCTGTGCCATTCCTCCTGTTAACCGACCTATTGGCCCACTGACATACGAAGGCTGCTAGACGTTCTGGACATCGCTCTGACAAAAAGCATTGATGCAGCCAAAGTGTATGTTGCTCCGTGTGCTGACCTCTGCTCACAGCGCTATCACGCTCAAAAAAATGTGCCAGTAATCGTTCCGCACCGGACAACTAGAATAATACGAAGGTCAACAAACATTATCCGATATCGCTCTTGGCTGAGGGCAACATGGATCTAAACAGCCAGCTTAACACAGGCGAAGACATTGAGGATGCCATTGAAAATCTCACGCGAAATATCCACGAGGCTGCAAACATCTCAACACCACCACCAGCTGATGTCGCACCAACCCTCAGGCGAATTAAATGTTTGTTGATCTTCTCTTAAGAGAGACACAATATAAAGACAAATGATTACGAGTATGTTTATTCTTATCAATTGTTTATTTTAAAGTGTCTTCTCAAACATGAAAGTGAATCTTAAATACTAAAGCTTACATCTAACAAAAGTTCAACTTAATTCTAAAGCTTTTAACGAAAACAAGGAGGGAAAGAAATTTAGATGATTAAGATAAAACAGGGATGGAAAGACATTTAAATTATTAAGTCGAAAAGTATATTACCTATCCTTTATTCCTAACTATACATAACTGGCGCGACCTTCACCTGTCACTTGAGACTGCAAATATGCTTCGAAGATTTTGGCATTTGACGACAAATCCACTTGACAAGGCTGCGTTCAACCGAGCGACAAAAGGGTTAAAAAAGCACCTGAGTGATGCTAAAAACAAAACAATTGGATATTTTCTCGCTGCAGCCGAGCCGGGAAGTGCGGAACACAATCTTTGGAGTGCCACAAAATATATCAAAAGGCCGACCCTAAGGAAAGCACCTCTTCAAAGCAGAAATTGTACCTGGTGTAGGTCAAGTGAAGATAAAGCACAGCTTTTCTCCACATTGAGAAAGCCTTTATTCCGCACGACCTCTGTTGCTCCGATGACGTATGCAGAACCACTGATTTCATAGATTCACCCTGCCCCACCATCCCCCATCCGCGAAATACATGTCGACGAGGTCATAGAAAAAATGAAAACGAATGATTGATACACGAGCTACTTCCCCTCTGAGTGGAAGTGTGCTGAGATTATCATGATTGGTAAGCCCGGCAAACCTGAACACTTGCCTGAATCGTTTCGTCCGATCAGTTTGCGTGCAGTTCTCTCCAAACTTCTCGAAAAACCATTTCCGCGTAGATTGTTGCTGCAGCTGGATGAAGGTACCAGTTTGGCTTCAGATCCAGCCACGGGACTCCTGAACAGTGCCACCGTGAAGTATATCGACACCTACGTGACAAAGAAGTACTGTTCAGCCATCTTCCTGGACATAAGGCAGGCATTCGATAAAGTCTGGCACCCTGGACTACTTTTTAAGCTAAAAAAGATTTTGCCGACGCTATGTTACCTCTTTTTAAAGATAGAACGTTCTACGTACGACACAATGATGCTAGTTCCGGCATAATGCTCATTGCGGCGGGAGTCCCACAGGGTAGTGTATTGGGTCCAATCCTGTACACACTCTATTCGGCAGATCTTTCGTTTCACGCTGATGAACACTTGCAGTTTGTGCAATAATGTCCTACTCTACAATACAATAATAAAACCAATATGGATATACGGCATCCAATTGTAGGACACAGCAGCAAATTCTAACATAGAAATAATTCAACGTTTTCAATCGAAGCTTTTGAGTGAGTGCTCCTTTCTACTTGCGAAATTCAGTCCTGCATAGAGATCTTCGGGTGCCACTGGTCAAAGAAGAAATTCGACGGAACACTAAGCTACATATGACTAGACTGGAGAATCACTCCAACTCGCTGGCTTTGGGCCTGCCCGACAACAGACTTCAACCCAGAAGACTACAAAGAGGGCATCCGCTCGACCTCCCCTTCCATTTCCCATTTAACTAGAAGCTGTATGCTGAAGTCTGATATATGACTGTCACTCATGTACATATCTTGTCCACATCAAGTAGTCTTCATGTTAAGTGTAATCTTTTATAAATAAATTTATTGATTGGCCATATATGGACAGATAGTAAATAAAAAATAACAAAAAAAAAAAAAAAAATATTTCCAATATATTGTATTTCGTTTTCTTCTAAGTTGGCAAACCGGTGTTGATACTGTGCACTCTATTGCTGTGTCATTTGTTCTCACTAAAATCCCACGCTCCCTTGCTAAATATGAACTCAAAACAATAATCTCATGACATAACAGGTGCGTGGAGAGTATTACAACTTCGGCATAGCCAAATTTAATCTTCTTTTTACTTATTTTATTCTACTATCATTTTGAAAATTTTTTTTTCTATAAAAAAATAGATATACATATTTATACTCTTCACGCAGTGAATGTAGAGTATCTAATCTATTAGCCCAGTAAGATAAGGATATCACCTCGGATTTCAAGGTAATCAGCTGAAAATTAATGTAATCGTTTGTTTTGATATTTTACTATAATATGTAAAATATATCAAAAGTCTAGATGTGTTCGGTACCGATAGATCGCAAATAAAACAAATAAATAACAAAAAAAAAACGAAAATTAGTGTTTTTTATATAATATATATGTATCGTGTTTGCCATGCTTTAAATGGCAATTGAAGTTTAGATAAAAGTTGTAAAGCATACAATTTTCTACAAATTTGGTTACGGCAATTATTGTTTTAATAGTTAACCTCTAAAAATGAGTAAATGGGTGCTACTTTTACACATTATGGTATGTAGGAAAAAAAAAGACTAACTTTGGCTATGCCGAAGTTGTAATACTCTTCACGCCCCAGCTAGTGGCCCGAGGGTCTTGAAATTTATAAGGTTGGTTGATATGGGACAGACAGACACTTATGTCCAAATTTCAAGTCGATACTACAAAAACAAAAAAGTGTTTTTAATAAGAACCTGAATTTGGATTCAGGTTTCTATAGGGGTACCCCTTTTAGTGAAATTTTCATGGTTCGTGGATATACGTCAGAATCCTTCAAGTCGCTAGTAAAAAAAACAAAAAAGTTTTTTTAATAGTGCTGCGTATTTTAAAAAGAAAGCTCCAACCAGCACAGCTGGTTGCTTGCATTTTGTTGTTATAAACATTTTTATAACACACAAGCTGCATGTTGTTGTTGTGTAATTGTAATCTCTTTATTGAGACTTTTCCGATGGATTTTCCAAAAATTTTATTATTTGTTGGGGATATGGCAATAGAAATACACATTCTTTGAAAATTTGAAGTGTTACATTAATACACATTCTCAGGAATCGGAAACGTAAAAATCCCTACTGATTGCACAACAACTTAAGTCAAATGCAGAGGTATATTCAGGACGTCATGAACAAGTTATTCCCAAATTTAAGAGGCAGCTACCGAAATCCATGTGGCTCTGCAAACGTGCGATTTTAGCTCCGAACAACGAAGATGATCAGGTTTTTTTTTTGTAGGTTTTGAAATTTTCATATTTGATTAATTGGAAATATTACAATTTCGCATTCAGTTCTTTTTCGGGTTCCACATCATTTTTTTTTGTTCAATGAATTTTCAAAAGTAGTGAAAGGTAGAAGCTATGGTGTTTTGTTGTGACTGTTGTCACTTTAAATTTCATAATTCTAACCAGCATAAGAAATGAGCAACGTTTAATTGAAATGTTTGGCATTCTTGTGTAAAAATGTACTTCGCGGTTAATTGTTTCAATTGCCACAAATTTATTTACTGTCGATCTATATATAATTTGTTTGTGGAGTGGGCTGGGTCCCGTTGAATAGTTGCTTGACATTGTCTTTGCTTTCTTTTGGTTTGGTATGGTTTGTTTAGTAATACTGAGTGTCGTTTAAAGAGCTGAGCAAAAATTTCTATTCCCCGCACTTAACTACTGTACAGTAGTTCCAAGCACTGCATTTCAATGTAGCATTGACAGCGAATTAGAAAGTTCTATTTAATGCTTTTATTTCAAAACAAAAACTGCAACATTTTAAAACCTTTTGCTACAGTGCTTGAGTTCTGTTATGAAGCAATATACAATGTATATATATTTTTCTCTTTTTTGTTAGGTTAAATTTATTTAGTATATTGTTACTGTACAAAAGCAACTTAGCCTACAGATAATATATAATGAACAGGTGCGCAAACTGGATATTACATCTAGTTAGTAATTTTTAAAATTCTTTTTAATTCGTTACCAGCTTAACCTAAGTGCGATTCAAAATTTACAGACTAGTTAAATTATTATTATAAGATAAGATATCTTATCTTATGATATAACTATGTACAATTTTAAAAACTCCATACTTATATTATTCTTGTTTTTAAGCTTTTAATCGTTTTAATCTTCTCCTTTGTATGCCGGATAAAAGTTTTCTGTCCAACTAGTTTGGTTGAGCCGATAATCTTATCTAAATTCGACTTTGCCGCAATGCCATAGATCTGTATTCCATATCTCTAACTGGGGACAACAATACATTTGTATATGATCACATTGTTACGAAGGGACAGCTTATTTTGGGAATGCAGTAACCAACTCGTCTTAACCACCTAAGGCTGAAGTCAGAGTGCGCGCAAAAAGTGATGCGAAGCGAGAAGAGATAATATTTCGTGCTATGACATAACTGAGCAGAACTCTTGAGAGCTGGACGTGGTTTTGTTTTTCACTTCGTGATATAAGTGATTTATTATCCATACTTTTAATTTTTTAATACTTAAATTCAATTTTTTACCGCTATGTGTCGATCTCTGCAAATGGTCCTTATTTCTTAATTTTTACGCTGCACAACACTATCATAAACTCATTGTTCGCATATTAACATATGTGCATATTTAACTGCCTGAAAAATCTATGAAAAATAGAAAAATTGCTGTTTTGTTTTTTTAATTTATTATTTTGAGCAATTTATTGTATGTCCTACTATGGTTATTCGCTATTTTATTTTAATAATATTATTTTGAACACGATTTCATAGTCACCAACACAGCTGATCAGAGCGCAAACAATTAACTTTATAACACAAATTTTTACATTTTCAATGCATTTTCACGTTGTGTTCACTAAATGCGTACTTTTCAGCGTTGTAATACACTGATGATACTTATTTACTAAAAAATTAGATTGAGCGAATTTTGAGAGCGCAACAAGTCCAATTGGCATCACCTTTATTTCTTACACCATGATGAGCTATGTTATAAGATGTCAGAGTAGAAGCTTTCAGCGAAGCGATTTGCATAACTATTCTAATTTTCTTCTTTTTTATTAGTGTTCCGTACCCATAGGGTGCTAACGGGACCCTATCTCTAAGCTTACGCTGTCCGTCCGTCCGTCTCCTGCTCTATATCATGAACCGTAATAGGTAGAGATTTGAAATTTTCACAGAGTATGTAATTCACTTGTGTGTTAATACTAAAAATACACATTTTTAGAAGCATTCTTCTTTTATTTAACCTTTTGTTTAATTTTTTTTGTTTGTAGTATACTTTTAAGCTGTTAATTGTAGTATACTTTTAGGCTGTTAAATATATTCATAATTTAATATTTTGAGCAAAAAATCTTGAACGATGGTACGAAACCCTCCATGTGCGAGTCCGACTAACACTTGTCTGATTTTTTTTAATTAATTTAATATGCTTTATTTATTCTAGTTCAATTTCTTTCCACTTATTTTCTACTAAAATTCTATTGTGGTAATTTTTATTTGTTTGATCACACAAAACTGCCCGTTTAAATACTTCTTAAATTCAGTTTTCGTGTTAATTTCCATTATTTAGAATTAATTTTAACTTTACAATAAATTTACAGCCCTCGACTTTCATTTAAGAATGTTAACGAATGCAAAAAATGTTTGCTTTAAAAACAAACGGTAATTTAAGCTCAAAATGCAACCAAAAATATAAAAAAAAGACTAATTTTGGCTATGCCGAAGTTGTAATACTCTTCACACCCCTGCTAGTAGTTCGAGGATCTTGAAATTTATAAGTTGGTGGATATGGGTCAGACACTTATAGTGTCCAAATTTTAAGTCGATAGTACAAAAAACAAAACAGTTTTTCAGTGTATTGTGGGTACTCCTTCTAGTAGTCCGAGGGTCTTTCCGTTCAATAAGTCAAAAACTGAAAATGTTTCTAATAAGAATTTTAACTTAAAAGGGTGGTTTGTATGGAAGGTACCCCCCTAGTAGTCCGATTCTGCTGTTTCACGAAGTTGATCGTCGTTTGGTAAAAAATTAGACAAAATTTCAGCTCTCGAACTCAAAAACTGAAGGGCTAGGTGTGCGAACAGGCGGACATGGCTAAATCAACTCGTCTCAATCGAGTTGATCACAAATACATATATACTTTATGTGGTCTGCGATGTCTCCTTCTGTGTGTTACAAACTTCATGACAAACTTATAATACTATTCACTCCCGTGCAGAGTATAAAAAAAGTCGCCGTAGCTGATCGACAATTGTGTTGTCACAGTTTCGCCCCACTGCCTCGCTTCCCTTATTCAGAAGAAAAACTTGTGCTACACTTCAGACAACTATGACAGTGAATTTCCAATCGGTTTTTCCATATTCACTGTTTCATTTTGTGTGTTTTGAATGTGAAGGTGCAACACTGATTCAATCCATTTCAAACTGAATGTGTCAAACACTCACTTATTTCTTCTCTCACACAACATTGCCAACATTCAAATTTCGTCGTTCACATTAAGATTCTGTACAGATTCATGAATTACAACTTTTGTTGCTCAAGTCTAGTCGATACCTTGTTTTTGAGAAAACCCTTTTGCAACAAGTCTGGCCTTATGTCGTAAAATTTCATCCCAATCATAAAATTTTGTTTTAAAAACCCATTTTGATTTAATCGCAATTTTTACTTTAGGCAATTCAGTCAACTCCCACGTTTTGTTCACCTCATGTGCATTCATTTCCATCTTCATGGCGTTTTTCCAAGCTTCGGCTGAGTTAGAGTTCAGAGCCTCAGTAACAGTTGACGGGCCATCTCCGTTTGACCTCATGTAGAACAAATGGCATGCAGCCTTATTGTTGGCAATTCTTCCATCGCTTTCATTATAATCACTCATACTCTGTTCAGATGGTTCATCATAACTCGGTGGTTTTTCTTCGCAGCTTTCATCATCAGACTCTTGGACAGATAATGGTTCCTGAGGATGTTGTTGTTTTTCTTCACAGCTATCATAATAAGACTCCTGGGCAGATAACGATTCTGCAGAATATTCCCCCACTGAATCGTTCATCTGGGGTTCGTATTCCAGAATGTCATACATAACATTTAACTTTCCTGCTGAGCCGAGAGGATTACTTTCTATGAATGTAACGTCCTTGCTCATCAAAAACTTGCGATCTGCCTTACGATAAAGTCGAAATGCCTTTGACGTCTCACAATATCCAACGAAGATGCATTCATCTGACTTGGCATCCAACTTTCCTCGTTTCTGCTTCGGAATATGAACTAAATCTCCGTTTTATGATTACCACGGCAAGGTACTCTGTTTATCAAATATGCCGCTGTATTCGCTGCTTCAGCCCAATATATGTACATATGCTTGGCAGTTTTGAGTCCAGTAGCATCAGTGTACACGTTAAATGATAGTGCGATTCCTGCAAAATATAATCAAACGTTTTATTACAAAACTCAGTGCCATTATCACACTTCAAAATACGTATTTTGCACCCGGTTTGATTTTGTACTAGTTTTTTAAATAATTGAAATTTGTTGACCACATCTGACTTTTCCTGAATAGGATGTACGAACGTTTTTCGAGAATGGTCATCAACAAAGACCTGCATGAATTGAGCACCACTGAAGGACTTCACCTTCAACGGTCCTCGATGCTTCTTACCCAGCACTTTAGTCCACTTCGTTCACCTTTCTTGTTGGCTTGGGGGAGCCAACATTCGCTGTACTAGCTGCACCCATCGATTTTTTTATCCTTAGTACCAGCATGTGGTTTCTTTGCCGATGGTGTTGGGTACTCTCTCTTTTACTATTTGGGGAGGTTTAAACCAGGGCGACATCTGGGAGGAGTTGTTGGTCCTTATGACCCTCTTCGCTTCATCGTCCTTATGATCAATACCAGAAAGCTCATAAAGGGATTTAATGCTATCGAGCGTGTCCCTCATTGCCTGATGTATGGATCGTCTTGGCTTTCCATACGATCCTTTCTCTTCCAGTAAATCCACCAGGGTCCTTATGTTTTCACCAAGCTTGTGAAAAGGACTGTTGCTTTTTCCGGGTTTCGTCTCATCCATGCATGTAGGTTATCGAGAGATCTTGCAGCTTGTCTGTGGGGAGAGCGCACCACCTTATCGTTTTTCCTGAACACCATATTACCCGTTGTTTCCGATCGTGTAGCTTTCTTCGCCACAGCAACCAAGTTGGCCGTCGCTGTGGTATGTGATTTTCCAAAATTCGAAATATTTTTGTTGTTGTTAGCCAGCGCATCGTGTGCAGGGGGGCGGGCCGTAATTGTCAGAACGGGTAAACCCTTGGAACATAGTCCCTACCCCAGTTCCCTGATTCCTGACCTACGCTTTACCGCACGCGGGATTCACGGATGGACTGGCGCTCAGTCCACTGCACTGCGTCTAATGCAACACTCCCTGACCAGGGTCCGAAGTGGCTGGTTTCTGATCTCCGCCACGCCTACCGCCTCGGTAGAGCAGGTTCACATCACCCCTTCACCGTCGTTAGTGGAAATAACGAACAACGGTTTCGGTGGCTTCCAGCGCAACGTGACGAAGAACGGTCTTCTCCATGTTTTAGGTCTACCGCCAAGCATTCACCACTGCCGACCTATCAGGCACAAACGCTGACCAACAGGCCGCCCAATCTGGGACCAGACGCCTTTTGGGTTTCGGAGATCTTATTATACGGGTGGCTCACACTCGCCCCGTCATGAGCATTTCACAAGGGTGTGTAACCTCTTAAGCTACCCCTTTCATTCTCGCCGCTCATTGGTCGGGTTCTGCTTATTCAATATTCGCAGCTGACCTACATATCTGCAGGCCGTCCACAATCCGCCACCTGTGACTCCCACTCTAGCTTGAGCAACGCCGAGTGGCTTTGTGTGTATGTATACATTTGTGTGTGTGTCTGCTTGTGCACTGCAGTCGACTATTTCTTACTACATGCATTGTTTTGCACCACTCTCTCCTAATATCCGGCTCACCCAACTTTACAAATTATATACAGAAATTAAATTAGTGGGTTATTTTTTTTAAAATATAGGACCTTAATATTATTAATCTTATTATATACTAGTGGGCCTTCGTCTCAACTCAACAATTTATAGTATATACCCAGTTCAGTACGGGTAGCAGAACATTTTCTTCGCTGCTGTTGCCGACCTTTGGGATTTATTAATCGATAATCCCAATAGGTGTGTTTAGCATTGTAGTCACAAACAGCCAAAATTCTTTCACCAAAGAAGTTTTGAAACGTATTTTCAGATATTGAAAATCGACTTGGGCAGTAAACATAAGGCCATAGCTTTCATGTATTCGAATCGACGTTGTCTGTAAGTAATGAGTTGAGTACGGATCGAGAGAGAGGTGTTTTATGCGCTTTCTAATTGCAACACATGTGGCGGTACATGAGCTTTTCCATCTGGGTGATTTGTCTTGTAAACTGCGTAGACCGGTAAAAAAAGTTCTCATCAACTTTTTTGTCATCTGGATATTTGATAAGTTCTAGTTTGTGCTGCAGAATGCCATTTACGTTCCAGAGAGTTTCTCTAAGGGAATCGATTATGGAGAGTTTAATTTATCCAAAATTTTATTTAATTTAATCATCTCTTGCAACGTGTTTGCAACATTAACATAGATTGATGAAAGGTTCTAAATTAAGTATCATTGTTTCAGTGGAACTTTGTATTTGGATCACTGGTTCGCTACACACATTTTGTTTTGATTTATTTGGCAACATTTGTTTATTGAAGTGAAAACCTTTTTAGACGCGTTGGTAGAGGGTAAAACTATGAATTCGCGTTACCGACATGCTATACCGTTATTCAGTTTTGTGCTCATTCGCTCATCTTCTTCTTGTTTTGTATTTGCTTGTTTCAAAATAGTACAGACCAGAGATGTGGAATGAAGACAAAAAGCAGGCTCATGAACACTTCGTAAATAAATGAGCTAGAAGAAGTCTCGTAATCATACAGAGTGAAAACGAGCTAACGTGCACTCATAAAAGAAATTGATAATGAAAATAAAGAAAGTGATGCTTCAGTTTAATTTTCTTCATTCCGCACTCTGGATTTCTTCGTTTTGTTAATTTTCTTTAAACAAAGAACCAATTGATATTCCGAATTTGGATTTAATTATAAGTTGTGAAAGACCTGAAATTGTAGCGGCGGGAGTAGTAATTTATCAAAATACTCAAGATACAGATATTGTTACTTCATATATGGACATACACGCGAAATCCCATAGAGTGATCGGCAGATACAACAATTTTTATTTAAAAATTTAATCATATATTCAAAAGAAGGTTCTGAAAAAATACTCTAAAAGAGATTTGACGAAAAATTTGACAATGCACCTATGATATTAAGTGGAGACTTCAATATTGACTTTGGAGATGATAAAAATATACCTTTACTTGAATTTTTGAATCAAGCTTTAGATTTGCCTATGTCCAATAATCAAAAACTCAGTATACAAAGTATAAAACGACGATCGATGCGGTATTGTCAATTAATAAATGCCAATAAAACATTTTTCTTTCTTACTTCAGTTATCATAAGCTTATTTGTATCCTTGTTAGGACATAATGAATGTATGAACTGTTGTTCGGAGTGCGGATACTGCAATTAATATGAAATTTTAAAAAAAGAAACCATTGTTATTTCATAATTTTGTTTTCACTTCGGTCGGCAGTCCCATGACTGCCTATCGTTTTTTGGTTGCAAAGTGTTTGTTTCGGGTTTGAAGCTTGCTGATGGCGTGAACGTAAGGCATGGGACATACTATATTTTGCGATACAGGCTTTGAGAGTGAACGAAAGCATGTTAAAATCGCTGCACTTTTTAAGCTCTGCGTTATCACGGCTGAGTGTGCAGTTTGCTGTTTCGTGTAAGTCTACACAAACTAAGCGAAGGGTACAGTAAGTCTTGGAATTACCGAATTCTTGCCAGTTTGTACATTGCACAGGATTACCTCGCTTGTGTGATTCCTCTACTATCACCCTACGATGAAGTAGGTATTAAAGATTATATATGGGGTGGACTTGGTTTTTGCGTGGGCGCTGCGAGTTTGGTGCCAATCCAACTTTAAACAAAGGCTGTGGTATTTTATTTTTGTTAATTATATTGATAACGACTTTGACTTCGAAACCATGTCTTTCAGAGCTTTTTTTATGTCTTTACAATCAACTGTGGATTCAATACGTTTAAATACCACTATCAGGACTTTGCTGATAGGTCTAATAATTGCGCTTAGATTCATTTAAGTATTTGGTTATAGCTTGGTAATTTGTTTTCGAGTAGATCTCCACTCTTATTTGTAGAAACTGTTGTTGCTGTTTACTTTCGTAATAATGTCAACGAGCTTGATTGATCTTTCCTCAGGAATATATATTGGCAGAGGTTTCGGGCACTTGGCTTTTATCTGGGTGTCTTCATCATTCTGAATGGAGACTTCCTCTCTTGCAAGTAGTGCAAATCTCTTTCCATCCAAAAGTGTTAAAAAGTAGTTAGAAAGCAATAAAATTTATCTTAGATAAATTTCAATATAATGAATATAAATGGAGAGATTTAAAAGTTATTGCTCTTGTAAGATTGCAGCTCGGATAATTGTGAATGGGATAGTAGGGACAGGAAAAATTATTGTGTTAAAAAAGACTGGCCCAAAAGAAAATCTCTTACACCATGGTAAAAAAGCATTAAATATGCTTCGTTAATACAACATGATGATGTATATTTACCACTTTTTCATTTAACAATTGGCTTCAGGAATACTTCGTGAAAGCAATGGATCAGGATCGGGATGATGATGGACTCTACACTTAAAACAAAAAATTCTCAAAATCAGTGATGCAAAAATTAAAGAGAGCTTATTTGTAGGTTCTCAAATCAGGAAAGTAATGAAATATTGAATC
This sequence comes from Amiota mariae, assembly GCA_035041805.1. Lineage (NCBI taxonomy): Eukaryota > Metazoa > Arthropoda > Insecta > Diptera > Drosophilidae > Amiota > Amiota mariae. The sequence goes on from JAWNKV010000776.1 coordinate 108,951, forward strand.
TTTAATAAATATTTTGTGATCTGGAAAACTGTTTGGAAATATTTCATGAAAGTAACAGTAAATTTTTTCGGAAATCTTTCGTCAACGCGATGATCTCGCTGTCCTTTTTGTCTTTTCATTTTCTTTCTTTTCTTTCTAACCCCCGCTTACTTGTAGTCTTCATCTTCTTGATCATCTTCTTTTCTTACACATTCACAATGTTCTCCACACAACCTATTTTTAGTGTTGCCAGACTACCACCATGCAACTATCCCACTTGCACAAGTACTTATCTTTTCAAGTTTCAGCAGCGATCTCTCCCAAGCAGAAATGCTTGACGTAAACTAAGGTTACCCTTTTAACCTCCGACACGGCCATCCTGACCATTCACACGCCCACGTGCTGACTTACTTTCTTTCTTTGTTTTATTTTTTTCAGTCGTATAGTTGTCAACAACAATAGTTACTTCCATGCAGCGATAGTTACCAACATAATAACACAATAATTGCTTCCATCCAACAACAAAAATAGCTACCACTTCCATCCAGCGATAGTTATCAACAAATTAACACAATAATTACTTCTATCCAGCAACAAAAATAGCTATCACTTTCATCCAGCGATAGTTACCAACACATTAACACAATAATTGCTTCCATCCAGGAACAAAAATGTTGATACCCAAATAGGTAGATTTTTAACGTTTTATTAAATTTAAAACAAAATATATATTAACTTCATTGTTACAAAAATGCATTAACAATCAAATAAAGTCTATAAGTCTTTCCATTTGTTGCTCTATTCTCCATTCAGAGCATATTTAAATTTTAACAAAACAATAAAAGATAAGAAATAAAATATCATGTCACCTTCTATCCAATGTTCTAATTATACACCCATCCAATGGCACACTCAGATCGATTAAAGTCTATTGCACATAGGACATACCTATCCCCATTCAGAATTTCAATAACTTGAAAAGGATGTGAGTGTGTCAATATATTTTGGATCTAACTTTGTCAAATTCCTTTCCTCATTTTGAAGCAATACAAATTCCCCTACGTTAAACCTTTTAACTTTAGCTTTTGTTTGATAAAATCTAGCCTTATCTCCTTTGGCCGACTTCTCAATATTTTTCACAGCCAGTTGTCGTATTTCGTCTTCATCCATCTACTGAATTTGCTCATCAAAAAGCATCAACTCTAATGGTCTACCCACCTTTCCTATCAATAACTGAAAAGGACTATACTTCGTAACTCGACTCACAGTACAGTTCAATGCTAATTGTACATCAGGTAATGCTTCCTACCATGAACACTCCCCACCAACTTCAACTGCAGTTAAGATATTTTTAAGCGTTCTCATCATCCCTTAAACCTGTCCATTAGCCCGAGGACTGCCTGTCGTCTCCAAATGCAATTCAATATTTTGTAAATGACAGAATTCACGAAACTCAGAATTAGTGAAACAGCGGCCCTGATCAGCAATAACATGCTTAGGTGCACCAAACAATGAAATACTTGCTTTCAAGGCCCTGATGCTACTGGCCGAATTGATTTGTGTGTGATGCAAGAACAAAAACTTGGTGAAGGCATCGATTAAAACAAAAATATACTCTTTCTGATCTCCGTTACGTCTATAAGTACTGTGTGCCATGGAATGGGAATTTTTGGTATTGAATGAAGTTCAGTTTGAACCTTATCAGAATTCGTTTTGGCAACCTTACATGTGACACAATTATCTACAAATTTACGAACAAACTTTAACATACCTTCAAACCAATACATTTCGTAAATGTTTTGTAATGTTTTATCTCAACCAAGATGCATCACGGCTTCATGAACCGAATTAACCAAAGACCACCTTAATACTCGGAGAAGCATAGGCAAACAAAATGTTCTGCCGTTGTGCTGCACTTTGCGATGCGACACACCAGACCTCATTTCATATGTGTTAAATTTTCAATCTATCCTCCTCTAGTGTTAAAACAATATTGGAGATATCGACATCTCGTTGTTGTTCAGGCATAAGCCAGTTTTTAGAGCTCTCTATCGTGTTGATTTATTTGGGTTGTACCTTGTCAACAGGCAAATCAGGTAACGGATTTGTAGCGAAAAAGTTTGCATGTGCCATACGGTTCCCATTCCTATGAATAATATCAAAATCAAATGTCTGCAAGAAAGCCCACCACCTATGAACCCTGTGTCAAATGAATTGCAGTCAGTCACAACCGTAAATTTAATATCAAATAGAAAATGCCTAAAATGCTTCACTGAGTTGAACACCGCCAGAGTTTCCAACTCATAGGAATTATATCTTGACTCCGTTGACGTGGTACATTTGTTATAATAAGCTACCACCTGTAGTCTTCCTTGGTTCTTCTGCATTAATACTGCCCCATAATCCACAGAACTTGCATCTGTATGCAATTCAGTTGGACTGTTTGAATTATATATGGTTAAAACCGGCTCACTAGTCAGGATATGCACCATCTGTCTTCTAATATCTTCAGATTTCCATTCAATTATGTTGTTAGGTGAACTAGTCAATGTATAAAATGGGGTCATCCTAGAGGAAAACTTGGGCACAAACTGTCGGATGTACGATGCAAACCCCAAAAATTGGCGCACTAGTAACTGTCTGCGGCAGAGGAAGGGCAACCAATGCTTCTACTTTCTTTGAATTCGGTCGCAACTCGCCCCGACTGACCTCATAACCCAGATATTCGACTTTGGTTTTTAGGAATCGACACTTCGTGATATTAAATGAAAACCCTGCCTTTACCAACATGTCTCACACCTGTCGAAGTCTTTCCAAACTCTCACCTACATCTGTTTCCAATATAAGTATATAATACATATATACCACTGCGAAACTGTACGTCAAATCACCAAGTGCTCCTATAATGGTACGTTGAAACACTGCAGGGGCATTTCTTAACCCAAACGGCTTTGACAGATATTCAAATTGACCATCTGCTGTCACAAAGGCCGTTTTCTCTATAGAATCGGAATGTATTGGTACATGATGATAGCCACTGGTCATATCTAAGGTAGTAAAAAAATGACAATCATGCAACCTATTGATATGGTTTGATAGCAAAGGAAATATATCAGGTGTAGTGTTATAGTTTAGCTCGTGATAATCAATGCACATTCTGTCTTACCCGTCTTTCTTCTTGCAATGCTAAACTGTGACGAATAATGTTTGCAGAAAGTAACTCTTGAATCTCACGCTCAACTGGACTTAGTCTATAAGGCCGTCGACACACTGTCTTACTTGGGTCTTCTAATCGAATTTGCATAGGTTTGACATTATCAACAATTTTCAGAGTTCTTGGCTTAAAATTCATTGGAATGTCGGTATCAATATTTTCTAAATCCACCTCATTTAACTCTACCTCACACACATTTACCACTGGCTGTCTACTAAATTTCACATAATTTGCATCCAATTGCACCGAGAAACCCTGACTCAACACATCTCACCCAACCATAATGCTGTGACGCAAATAAATATCAGGCAATAAATGAAATAAAATCTCTTCTCAGTTTCTACCAAAGGCGTGCATTGATTTTAACCACTTTAACATTACTTATATTTCATTTTATGAATTTCAATAATAATCATATTCAATATCCATGGTTCAAGCAAAATATTAATGAAATAAGAGAAACACAAGTTATTCATAATCTAACTGATAATGAATGTAGGAAATGAGTGTGAAAGGGATAGTGAGAGAGAGCTGAGAGCAACACGCAGTGGTTGCCAATACTGAGAGCACTGATCATAATGTAGTTCGTGCCATGGTGTAAGAAAACAAGGTGCCGCCAATTTTTTATCGCTATGTGTCGATCTCTGCAAATGGTCCTTATTTCTTAATTTTTACGCTACACAACACTATCATATGTTCATTGTTTACATATGTTATAATGTGCATATTTAACTCTGCAAAGTGTATGAAACATACAAAATTTACTGTTTTATTGTTTAATTCAGTATTTTATTCAATTTATTGTATGTCCTACATTGGTTATTCGCTATTCTATTTTAATAATATTATTTTTAAAGCGCAAACAATTGACTTTGTAACACTAATTTTTACATTTTTAATGCATTTTCACGTTGTGTTCAACACTAAATGCGTGTTTTCATTGTTTTAATACACTGATGATACTTATTTACTAAAAAATGAGATTGAGCGAATTTTGCGAACGGAACAAGCCAAATTGGCATCACCTTGTTTTCTTACACCACGAGTTCGTGCTGTGTGCAGTTTGGTGGTGGGTTTTGCTTGTTAGCTGCAGTGAGAGTAGATAGTGCAGTGTGGTATTTGGTGTGCTATTTGGTGGAGAGAGTGATTGATGATCACTCTGTAAAATCACTCGTCGTCGAACAGTCATTGAGAGTGGTGGTGATTTAAGAATACGTAAATGTAAACTATTTTGAGTCATTAAACTTAAAACTAGTAAACTATTATTAATTGTTAAAACTACATCACCTAATTACATATTCTTATTCATTAATATAAAACTATGTTATAAGTAAAACGTTATTCATTAATATAAAACTACGTTATAAGTAAAACGATATTCATTAATATAAAACTACTTATAAAGTAGATATTCTACACAAAAATACGTTATAAGTAAAACTAATATTCTATATATTGTTTCCGCCATATGCTCCGATTAGGAGCGATATCTTCTATTCGTACATTATATCAAGGAATTAAAAAAAAAAAAATAATAATATTCTAATAAACTAACTTGAATTTAAAACTACATGAATATAATTCAACTATTGTTATTTAAATGAATGTGATTTGAGTAACATTCATAAACCTATTCATTATGTGTTGTTGTTATTTAAACACAAAAAAATTCGGGGCAGGTAGTATCGTTACACTACCGTAATTGGTTTTGAGTGAAAATGTTTTTCATGAACCATTATTATTAAAGCAAAGTCGAAAGTGCTGATTTTTTCGATATTATTCTATGTACATATAATATATGTTACATCAACTAATACAGTAATTTGTAAACTGTAGAAATTAGTAGTAGTTCAATTGTCGGATATCGATTCTGTTTATAACATATGTTTCCATGTACATACGTATCAAGTCGTCTTTTGTAAAACATATATTTTTGTTAATTCTTTGTACGTCAATATTAAATCAATTTTCTTTTAAAGTGTTGCGCAATATACTACAAAGTTTGTTTTGTATAAATGAAAGTAAAGATGTTAAAATCAATTATACCAAGAATAAGAAACTCAAACAGACATCGTTTGCTTCAGATTGTTGAAACTGATTAAGAAAAGAAAATGTTAATTGGCTGTCAGGAGTAAGTTAATTATTTAAATTTATTACATTTAACACAGAATGATGGGAGAAATATGATATGTAAGGTTTGCATGTCAATTGCATGTCGGGCGCGTAGGTTAGATCTAGGCTGGTCCTGGCGACTGAAGTCTGTGCACCTTGGTCATTCTGAAGCTGAAGCCTGAAATTTTTATTTAAATGGGTATCTGTTAGGTTAAAATCACCAAGAAGCACCATTGGTGCTTTCGAGTCGCATGGTGGGACCACGCACTCGACCAACTCGCTGTAGGGAAAGCGGTAAGGAAGAGCGTAATATCTTTGAAAGAAATTCGCTGGTGTGCGTAGCACACGGCAAGCACGAATTGAGTAGATTCCGAATGTTTTATTTTCACAGCTTTACAATTCTTTCCCACACTCTCCTCCTTCACTCCTTTAACCAACCCCTCCACTACTCATACCCATATACCATAAATTATAATATTTTCAATTAGTTTAGCAATATTTTTAAGTCTTGTAATTATTATATAAATAATTTAAATCTGTAAATAACTTAAGCAATAGCATTCATTCATTTAATATTAATATAATTATTATATAATTAAGTTCTACTGTATTTTCTTTAAATATTTGTATCTTATACTGTTCAATACTGAAATCTGTAAATATGTACATTAGCGCTAGCATTCACTCCACTGTAGTAAGCTTAAGGCCAAAGCTATAGTTTCTATCTTTCTAAGTTTTCTGTAATTTTATATTACATTTGAGCTTTATAATAAATAAATAAATAAATATTTTCACAGCTACCAAGTCGGCGATGTGTTCGCAAACTAAATCCCAGTTGCAAGAACTCACAATACTCTGTTGGAAACCAAAGAAATTGAATAATATTTGACTTATATTAGACAAACACTTAAAGCTTTATTACAATGCATTGAAATGACTTACTTTGATATTATTTTAATTTTACCGTTGTTTTATTTAAACAATGATTTAAATATAAATATTGGAAACAACAACAGTTAAAACGTGACATTTAAATAAAATAAACGCCGATCGGAAGAACACACTATTTTATTAACTGAAGTAATTGAATGATATTGGTTTGACTCTTTCATTCTTCCTCTTCTTCCGCTTCTTCCCCTTCTTCGCCTTGCACGTCTTACATTTTATGACACTATTCGTATTCAATTTTTTTAATTTTTTCTAAATAATAATTATACAAAAAGTCGAAATTTTCTCTTTCCCGGTGGATTTTCCAAAAATTTTCTTTCACATTCTTCTAATTAACCTATAACGAACATAATAAAAGAAAACTCAGCCAAATAGAGCAGACCTTTCTCAAGCAATACGCTTAGAAAGAAAAAGACTTTTCTCAATTTTTGATGCCTGTTTGAATGCTCCTCCCCCCTTGTTGACATTAGCGCACCATGACAAAATTCCTCTTACACGATGCAGCACAAACCATATTTTCAGAATATACAAATTACTTGGCGCTACGACTACACGCCTTTCATTCAGTCTGTCTCAACCAATGCTACCAACATTTTTTGCAATTGCCTTCGGACAGCGTGATGCAAAATGTCCCATTTCATGGCAATAAAAACATTTTACTGATGCCTTAGTTTGCTCCCAAGAACTTCTGCTTGCTCCTTGGTAGGCCTTGTTGAATTTCTCTCTTCAACCTACATGCTGCCGCCTTATGTTCCATTTTGCCAGAATTAAAGTACTTCATCACTGTTTATTTTCTTCGCTTCACCTCCTATAATGTAAAATGTGGTAAAATGATTTGGTCTTGGCTCTCCTGGACTCTTCCATTGGGACGATTGGGCTTTGGTTTCGATGTCATAACCATATACCCATGATTCGTTACCAGTTATGACCCTTTTAAGCAAATCTGGATCATCGCTGGCGTCATTCAACAATTCCTGAGCGATGCTTATGCGACGTTGTTTTTGGTCAAAATTCAGCAATTTTGGAACGAACTTCGCTGCCACACGCTTCATGCCCAACATTTCCGAAAAGATTGCATAGCATGAGCCAACCGATATGCCGACATCCTCAGCAACTTCTCTAATTGTTATTCGACGATTCTCCATAACAATTTTCACTTTCTCAATATTTTCATCGGTTGTTGATGTGCTGGGGCGTCCAGAGCGAGCGTCGTCATTCACATCTTCTCGACCTTCTGTGGAAATCTTGTACCACTTGTAAACATTTTTTTGACTCAGAGTACTATCACCGTAAGCCACTGTCAACATTTCAAGTGTTTTTGATCCATTTTTTTCGATAGCAGAAAATCGCCGAACACACAAAACGCTTGTCTTCTTTATGCCTCTCACAAACAAACTAAACATGCTATATAGCTAAAACCGTGAACTTATCTTCGAGACGAGTGTACCAACTTAAAAAAAATAATAATCGAAAGTCGAATGTACGTAGCCCGCGAAATTTGAAAATTCACCTTATTTTTTGAACAGACCTCGTATATATATGTACACCACACAATCTCATATCAGCTCCCTGAGCGAAGCCGGGTACCGCAGTTAGTATTACAATAAAACTATTGGTATCCAAAATGTTCTAAAATCACTTCTATAATCCTTAATTTTATTCTGAACATAATTATTCAACAATTCTCTTGTTGCATACAAAAAGTAGATTTTTGTTAGCCAGTGTAATTTTTTGCAGATAATAATATCTACCTAGAAAATTCAATAAAACGAAATACTCTAATGACTAGTAACAATCGAGTCAATCCTCTTATGATCTTATCTCATTGTCTGCAAAAATACTTCCACCTTAAAATGATAAGTAAATAAATAAACATATATATTATATGTACATACATATTATATTTGTATAAATGCTTAATGTACAGTAATATCAATAATAAATAGATAAGTAATAACACGCGCTTTTGTATACACAATTTAACTTCTTCTACTGTGACATCATTTCTTCTTTATCTAAGTACATAGAAATAGAGGAAAATCCACTAATGCTGGATCCTGTATTAGCGCATAATTTTAAAGTTTTATATTTAATATGGGGAATTATGGAAAGGATTGCACCTTATATTTTCTATGAATGATATAATGGAGGGACGTATAGACATGACTAAATTAATTACAATTGTAGATAATTTAAATTCAATTGGTACCTACCAAATTATCTTTTGACTTTTTGTACATTGTCTGCATCATTATTATGTTTCATTACAAAAATAAAACCATTGTACTTTTTATTTTCAAGTTTTTTTTTTTAAATATATTTTTCAGTGTTCCGCACCCATAGCTAACGGGGCCCCAGTACTAAGGTTACGCCGTCCGTCCGTCCGACTCCGGCTCTATCTCATGAACCGTAATAGGTAGAGAGTTGAAATTTTCACAGCGTGTGAAATTCAATTGTGTGTAGAACGACTAATACAAACAAACAAATACTAAAAATACACATTTTTAGAAGCATTGTTATTTAATTTAATCTCGTGTTTAACATTTTTTTTGTAGTATACTTTTAGGCTGTTGAATATTTCACTTTTGCGAAAAAAAAGCAAATTAATTTTACATAACTTCAGGCACAGATACAAATTTGCATACATTGTGTTAAATCTTGTGCGATGGTACGGCTCACACTTAGTCAGGAAGCTGTTCAAATTCAGCTTGCAAGATTCCACCGACGACAGATGATCTTGTCTTAAATAAAACCATTTAAAAAAATTTAAAAGAAAATATCAACTTTGGCTATGCCGAACTAATAATACTCTTCACACCTCTTCTAGTAGTCTGAGGGTCTTGACATTTATAAGGTTGGTGGATATGACGACTTATGGTATCCAAATTTCAAGTCGATAGTTTTTGTAATAAGAACTTTCATTTGCATCCCGGTTTGTATGGGGGGTACCCCTCCTAGTGGTCCGAGGGTTTTAAATTTTTTATGGTTGGTGGATATTAGTCACAATCTTATAATGTCCAATGTCAAGTCGGTAGTACATAAAACAAAAAAGTTTTTCTAATAAAAACTTTCATTTGGATCCCTGTTTGTATGGGGCGTACCCCCATAATGGTTCAGCTCTCTAGCTTAAAAACTGAGGGACTGGTTTGCATACATACAGACGGACATGGCTAGATCAACTCGTCTCGTCGCGCTGATCAAGGATATATATACTTTGTGAGGTCTCCGATGTCTCCTTCTGTGTGTTACTTCATGACAAACTTTTAATACTATTCACTGCGTGAAGATTATAAAAATGAAAAAAATAAATATGCAACTCCTTTAATTAGCATTCATTTGTTGTTTTAAAGAAAAATTATTAAAATCGGTTCAGTATATTTTGCGCCAAATAAAAAAAAAATGTTATAAAAATCTGCAAGTCGGCATGATTATTTCTGGCATCTTCAACAATATTTTAGCCAATTTCAGCAAAACCTTTATTAAATATATAGATAAACCTTCCTCTTAAATCACTCCTGCCATTGGTGAAAACCGTATGAAAATTTGTTCAGTAGTTTTTGAGATGATCACGTTCAGGCATACATAAATTCGAGATAATAATCAAATAAGAGAATAACTCTCTTATCAACATTAACAACCGACCTAACGGCTATAAAACTCTGATTCAAAAATGTTTCGTAGAAAATGAATAGCTTATCTGCAGACCACTTGAACAGAATTGTTAGTTCATGTTCACGGTGCACAGTGTGACTTTTATCAAATCTAGGATGCCAAAAATCATAGCAGCCAAACAAAAGTAGGTATAACAATAAAATTTTGCAACAGTAATACAGAGACCAACATTGTATTGGACAGAAAAATGGGCGTCATCCGCATATTGCATATAAAAAAATTGTTGCTATCGGATAACTTTTTTTAACTTTTGGTATCCTAGATTTCATAAAAATCAAACTTTGCGGTGAGCAGCAAATGAATTAATAGTCTTAACGTTTCAGATTTACATTTAGTACTGATTTTATTACCATACTAGCTGTGCCCGCGACTTCGTACGCGTGGTATACGAAATATGTTTGTAATAGCTGGTGCGATTTTGATAAAATAAACGCTATATATTACAGGAAGCTAGCTACAATACACCAGTGACAACCGCATTCAAATTGGTTAGGCCGTTTCTGAGATAAGCGTACACAGAAAGAAAGAGGTTTACGATTTTATATATACTCGTATATTAGACAGCTGCGTGAAGTCCAATAGAATGAACTCGAATTGAATTAAATTGAATGCGACTGTGTTTTGAGTTCGAAAGCCGTCTGCATTCTGTGAAATGAGTTAGAATGAAATAGCGTACAATCCGAAATAAATACGTCGACACAGCCGCGACATTCGAATTAATTCGAATCATTCATTCATTTCGTTTGTTTTGAGTGAAGCGCCGCAGTCGTACAAGATAATGAGCGCAGCAAATTATGCACAGCAAAACAAAAACAACCCTTATTCTTTTGCAAAAAAGTGAATGCATTCGAATTAATTCGAAAACAACCTCTCATTCTAACTCATTCAATTCGTGCCTCTTTGTTTAAATGTTGTGCGACTGAATCTTACGTGAGTGCTCAAATTCACTCGAATTCATTCGGCATCGCATTCTGTTTCACTCAATTCATTTTGAGCATTGTTAATTCGAACGTCGTTTTTTTGCCATCATGCAGACCTCTAATATATGTATATAGCTATAGGATTTCTTACCTATTTAAATCTTTGTCTATTACTTAGCCAATCTTACATTACCCTATTGGTCAGGTAAATAGGAGACAGATCCTTTGTATTTGGAAAAACCTGTGAGTAGCAGACTAATTGTTTATGATGTTTATAACTGCAGATACTACTGACTATCTTAACTAGACTATTTGTATGTTTTATGACCAAATTGTAAACTATTCTTTGTATCTATTGGGTATAAAAAATATTAATCTTAGTTTCAGATGAGTATCCTGTTTACTGCCTTAGCTGTCGCGCCGTCGGGGCAGTACCCCTTAGCATCAGTGTCGTCGTGGTAGTACCCTCTTCATTCGTGAACACCGCTTTATATGCAGTTTCCGGATAATAGCAATCAATTTACATCATTTGAATATTAATTTTCATAAACTCACTAAAAAATACAGAATCTATGAAGAACATTTTTAATTAGTTTCTAATCTAAATCCAATTAATAAGTTTTTATAAGAATTACACAATTTTGATTGATTTTACAATATGTTTCTAAGCTTTATATGCAAAATTTGATCCACCAATTCCACCTTTTCCAGTGGAATTGAAAAAAAAAAAAAAAATTGTTGTATACGAGGTATCTCGTATCTGATAATTGCGTAGTTTTAAAAGAGTTTTTACCAAAAATATCGTAGATACCGAAGTGCTGAATCGATAAATTCATCTCTTTTTATGCTTACATACCCAAATGGTCCGCGGCTGTATCTCATAAACAGTAATATGTAGTTGAAATTTTTATTGCCACTATAACAACAAATAATAAAACTAAAACAGAGTTAAAAAATTAAAGGGGTTCCATACAAGAAACTTGTAACATTTTTGCTTGCGGTAAAGTGAAATTTTACATTGGCGTCATTGTATTTTGTTAAAAGTTTATTTTTATAAAAACTTTACACTACAACAAATAATTGCCAACACAACAAAAGCTAATTTTTGGCAAAAATAACTAATAAATATGAAATAAAATGAAAAAAAAAAAAGCTAAATTTTAGAGCGAAGCTCCTTTATGCGCATGTGGTAAATCTGTTTAAAGTCAAGCTGTATAAGCGAAGCAGATCCTGTGATCTTAATGGCGTGGTGGTTAGCTTGTAAGACTCAGACACATGAGTGCGCGAGTTCGAATCCTGCGGATCTTCACGAAAACGCAAAAACCCTATAAACTCAACATATTAAAAGGTCTTTTTTGTGAACGACTCGAATCGTTGCACCTCATAACTCACACAAATTAGATGTGCTCGTATGCAGAAACTGCCAGTTGAATTTAAACAAACTGTTGAAAATGGCAAAACCAGTGAAAAAAAGTGAATTTATTGGAAATATATACACAAATTGCTCTACATAATTTTTTATTAACCCTTCTATTTACTTTAAATCAATTTTATTTGAATTGCGACCATTATTGTCTGCAATGTATCCTATTCGATGTACTGCTTAAAAATTTTTGCTTTTGCAGCGAACGTTCACACAGAGCTGTTTTTTGTTTTGGTTATACATACAAATAGAACGCTGTGGCTAATTATGACTATCCAAATTTCCTCCAGAGGGTCATAACTGATGTCGAATCATGGATTTTTGGCTATGACGTGGAAACAAAAGCTCAGATACAGATTCTTTGATCCATTTTTTGGAATAGGCGAAAATCGGAAACGAACCAAAACACGTGCAAGCAAAACAGTTGTCAAAAATTAGCTAAACATTTAAAATGGCTGACCTTGTCAGCATAAGTGAGGGACATGAGTACCAACATAATGCCACAAGAAAATCGTATTCGAATTTACGTAACCCGCGGAAATTCAAAAATCGCGATACTTTTTGAACAAACCTCGTATTATATTATCATCAGAATTAAAGATGTATGCCAAATTTTTTGCTTAATCGGATGTCAAGAAGTGGTTCTAATTCAGCTTATAAGATTTCACTCAAACTAACAAGCAAACTTACATACAAAGCAATTTAAATAAAACCTTCAAAAAAGTACTTACATCTACTATTGCATTATTGAAGCTTATTGCCATACTAATGAAATTGATTCTATTTTATCTTTACATAATATTGAAGTGCTGGTTTTAATAAAAAGGTTTAGCCTTTAAAGGAAAAAAAAATTATAAAATTAAATTTTTAAAAAAGCTAATTACTTTTAAGCACCTTTCTAAACGGATTGTAGACCTCAAAGTCAAAATGATGAAAACTTAAACTTTTAACAACTCCTTTTATTGTGAAGATAATTGAGTTCTATTTTCAGATCAATAAACTTTTTTATACTGTTTAAACTTAAAAAAAAATAAATTTTGGAATTGCAATTTTTTGGTATAAAGTCTAATAATGATGGTAAAGAGCTGTAAATTGGTAATTTTGCTAATAATGGCATTAAAAAGAAATTTCTGATCGATCCGACCACGCCCACTCTTACCGCCCTTATAAAGTGAAGTTGGGCTTATTTAATTAATTTACTATTGTGAATTTTGCTTAGTGACTGGAAGTAACCATGTGTTGCTTCTTTCAAAAAAACAAAAAAAATATACACGTGGAATTTGAGGCTTTTAATTTTGTATTCGGAAGAAATTACTATTAAAACTGTACGGAAATTTTCAAGAAAACTTAAATCAAATTCCAAAATGGATGCGAATAACTTTTTATTTGAAAATGCCATTCTTGCTGTATTGACATCATTAGTACTTCCACTTTCATTCTGCTTTGGCTTATCCACAAGTAGTCCCATATCTTCCCTTAATCTCTTCTGTATACACTATATTGTTTACGACTTTTTATCATCTCCTGTGAAATTTTGTCCCTAATCTGCGATTTATTTAATCCAATCCTGTAAGAAATTTTTAGTACGAACGCCGGGTCGCGTGTTCAAACATGAAGTCATGTCACTCTTGTTGATTTTTCTGCTGTATGTTGAATTTGTGCCCAGTACGTCAGCATAATGTCGATTCTTACCCCCAGGTAATTTAGTGTCTTTGAGGTTTTCAGTGTTTGCGAGAATAAACGCATTTCCATTTCGAGGGGTATGTATTTTCTCATAAGAAGAACAAGCTCTGTTTTATCGGCTGCAAAACGAAGACCATGTGACTCTAGCCATGTTTGCGTTCTAATAATCACTTGGTTTAGCCTGCTTTGTACTGCTTCGAGGTTTCGCGCTGTTATGACTGCTGCAATATCGTCTGCGTAGTCCAATAAGTAGCATTCGTCAGCATTTCTATCCTTAGAATTCCATCGTAGCTTACGTTCCACCGATCTGGGCCGAGAATTGAGCCCTGAGCTGCGACTGCCGTTATCTGCTTCTTTCACTGTCCTCTGCTTGTGTTGTAGATAAGTTCTCGATCTTTCAGGTAGCTACGTACCATCTACATTATATAGTCAGGTGTTCTATGCCTATCAAGAGCGTCTCACGCTGTTAAAGGCGTTTTTGACATCGATTGTCGCCACTAGTACTGTTGGTCTTGAAAAGTGGTTTATGTTTCGTGCTGATTGGACACTTTTTATAACCTCTTCGACTGCTCCGATTGTTGATCTGCCACCTCTGAATCCATACTGCCTTTCTGACAGATCACCTGCACCATTTATTGCCGCTGAGATGCGAGGTTTCAGCATATTTTTAAGGAGTTTCCCTGCCGTGTCCAGCATACATAGTGGTCGGTATGCTGATGGTGTTTCAGGATCTCCTTTGCTTTTGCTGATGAGGACCATCTTTTGTTTTTTCCATTCCATCGGGAAGATGCCTTCTAACAGACAGCTGTTGTACCCCCACGGGTTCTTGTTTATGTCCCGCCGAAGCTCTTCCCATTTGTCTCGTTTGCTAGTTTGAATGGCAGCATTCAGCGCACTCTTTGCAGTCTTATATTCGAAGAGCTCCTCTGTAGATGTGCCATTTTTTCTCGCTATAGTGTATCTCTTTCGGTTCCGAATGCAAATCTATCTCAGATTTTTAATCTCATCCGTCTACCAATGAGTAGCTTTCTTGGGATGTGCCCTTTTTACGGTTGGCATTGCTGCCATGCACGCTTGTTTTAGGCTATTTATTGTAGCTTCCGCCTTGATTCTGGCTGGGGCAGCCTCATGGTAATTTGGTGGGCTTTCATCGATATTGGCGAGTAACCTTTCTTTGCATAGTTTGAGAACATTCCATTTTCGTATTCTTTCTTCTACTGTATTGGTGTTTAAACTCCTTTCTGCTTTGACATTGTATGTTATGTACTGATGGTCACTTCCTGTGTAATCTTCAAGAACAGTCCACTGCCGTACTTTGTTTGCGTAGCCTTCTGACACTAGTGTTATGTCAGGGACTGTGCCATCGCATCCAGGTCTTCTGAAAGTTGGCGTTTGCTACTATTAGCCCTAATGTTGCGGCTATATCCAGGATTCGCCGCCCTCTTGTATTCGTCGTCTGCATTCCCCATTCGATAGCCTTTGCATTAAAGTATCCGGCTACAATGATATCCCCGTTGATTTTTTGTGCCTCATCTTCCATGTCAAGTTTTACTTGGAAATCAGCCATGTTGTCACTTGGTATCAGATATCAGCTCATTATTGTCAGCTGTTTGTTTGTTATCCAAACGAAGCCGTTTCCTTTTCCTGAGCTTGTTAATGGGAACTTATCTTTCACCCATTTTCTCTGTTTATGACTACATATTGTTCACTTATAACAGCTGCGTCTGCTTCGTATTCCAGCATAATTTGTGGTAACAGCGAATCGGCAGTCTTACTTCTGTGCATGTTACACTATAGTATCTTCATTTCTGTTCTATTAAGTCTCTATATAGTGTGCACTTAGCAGACCCTGGGATATGCTCTGTATGATTTCGTCCTTTTTCTAGACATAGGCAGCAGCTTGGCGTCCTTGTCCTTTCCTGTCAGGCCCTTTGCACTCCCATTGTTGGTGTCCGAGACCAAAGCATCAAAAGCATTTTTTTATCTCTCTCCATAGTCTCATTCTGCAGTTGATCCATCCAATTTTTAAACGTTCCTAGTAGTTTCTAGTAGCTTCTTTATATTTGCTGTTGACAGCGTGACATAGGCACGTATTTGCTCTCGGCTGTTTGGAGCAGTTGTTCTGACTGTGGTTCCTTCTGCTTTGTCTCCAAGAGTACGCTCTACAGCTGCAGTAATGTCAGTAATTCAGTTGTAAGGGAGTCAAGGTCCCGGATCTCTATTGTAGCCTTCGGCTTATGTTCCACTATTGAGGCTATATGTTGCATCTTGTTTTGGAGGGCTTCTCGGAACTCTGGTTTTGCCTTTTCTCCCGTGTCCATCTCAAGAAGTAGTGCGCCGGTTGTGGTCTTCCGGACAACGCGAACTTCTGCTTTGGATTCATCGGATTTGAGTTATTGGCGGAGGTTTTGAAGGACTTCTGTGTAGCTACGCCCTTCCGTGGGCTCAATCAGTATTGCTTCTGGTCTTGTTCTAATTTTGTTCTTGGGTTTGAATGGTGTATTACTTTCATTTCCCTGCGGTTTCCTTTGTTGATTATTTCCCGCTGCTTTACTTTCTTGTCGTTTATAGTCTGCCAGTTGAGAGTGGCGGTCTCGCAGAATTTCTTGCTAGTTGTCTGCTTTGTTGGACTAGATAATGGTCGTTTTGAGGTGGCCAGTGTTGGGGTCACGTTTTCCTCGTTCCTCATTTGAGGGTCCACTCGTTTTATCATTCGTTCTTTCTCCATGATAGTTCTTTTACGCCATATGTTTTCTATAATGCCAAAGAGTTCACCAAGCTCTGTAACTCCATTTTTGACATCAGCATTAATGTTTTTCTATCGGAGCATTCCAGCTTTAATTTTTTGGAGCGTATGGCGGCCCCATAGTAGTACTTCTTCTTCTTCTTCTGTTTTTGTGCTTTTGGTGACCTTTTTGTTTACTTCAGAGCAATTTCCATCTGGTTTTGGTACAACACTTAAGTCCTCTGAAGGGCAACTTGTTGGTGAACGGCTTATTTTTCCACTTTTCGCGAAAATTACTTTTTCGTTTTTTCCATTTTCTTCTAAGTTTGATGGCATTCTGTCGTTTTAAAGTTGATGTGTTTGTATCCTACAAGACATCAAAAGTTCCGACATTTGATTTTCGCTGCGTCACTGCTCTTTCAGTAAGATCGTGTATGGGACCCCTTTTCGAAAGAGTAAAGAAAAAACAGATCAAATTTGACCGTCATAGTTGACGAGAGCTATTTGGCATGTTTGGTTTAAACGTTGATACAGTTATGTTTCATATTGGCAATTTCGTCCTTAAATAAAGCTCAAAGCTCGTAATTAATCTCTTCACTTTTGTTTTTAGATCGTTACTAATAGTAAGTTGTTCAACTTCCAGTTGAAGAATTCAAAGAGAGCTGACGTTTTTATTTTTGTTCTTTCCAATAAATTATTAAATTTATCTTTATTTACATAAATCGGTTTTTTTTTGCTTTGAATTGTAATTTTTTGTCCAAATTGTGAATTTTGCTATACGCATTTTTGATAAATTAATCAATATATGATTATTACTTTTTTTTCTCTTATTACTCAAATTAATTTTTATTGATTTCTTTTTTTTTAATTTAAATTTTATTTCTTTCTGTCGTGAAAATGATTTGTTGCAATCCTTCATGTAAGAATAAAAATACTTTCGATGTTGATTCTCAGTACATTGCTGGCTGTGCTGCAACTTTTATCACTTGAAGTGTGCGGGACTGAACGGCCGTGACCATGACAAGTTTATCAGCAGATCCAAAACATATTGTGGCAGTTTGAAGTGGTCTTGCCCATCCTGTTCTAAGCGTCAGGTTAATCAGTATTTTTAAAAGGTTGATTTCTTGTCAACATATCTTAGTATACGCGACAATTTTTGTAAAGCAACTTTCGTATGATTTTGATTCGGGCACTGATTAACACACTACATATCAGTTCGATTCACCTCCTCCCCTTTTCTTATTGTCAGCTCCACCAATGGGCAACCATGCTTTCCCCCAACTACCTCTCACCACTCTTGTTGATGCCACAATTGCCCTCCCAGCTGATTCTACCTCAACTCCTGTTCTCCCTGTAATACAGATAATTCCACCCTTATATGCCTCCAAACGGTCTAGATCCGCTTCGCTATCAATGCCTCCAAGCGGTCAAGACGTGCTACTATTCACACGTCTAGCTCCATTGTAGATAATTCTGAGAATGGTGATGTCAATGGTGGTATACTCCCTTCCACAATTTAACCTTTACCCGACGACTCCAACCAGGCCGCTCATTCAATATCACTTGTGACTACTTTAGAACCTTTACCAATATCGCCATTTTGATAGCGGTTTTAACACCTATCTTGTCGGTAGAGGCCCCTCGGAAACATATTTTCCTATCTAGACTTTCTTATGATACTACCTGTAACAATATTAAGGTTAGTGTGCAAAAATTCAATGTTTCACATCCCAGGCATATTTTGTCGTTTAAGATTAGCATGCTTTCCGAATCGTTCGATGAAGAGTGTAATCCTAAATCCTGCCTCCAAATATAGTTGTTCATGAATTTAAACGGAAGAAAAGAAGTAGACCTAGTACTGTTAGGCTTCCAGTGCATAATAGTTAACCTTCAGCTCCAAGCTCGGCTCCAAAAAACTAGCATCCTGCCTTCATCAAATCTCTATAATATATCACAATGGTTATTGTCCAAATTTAATAATTTTTATAGGGATAGTTTCTCCCTTGAAGCAGGTGTTATTGCGTTTTCCGAGACATGGCTTCACTCTGGTATTCTTAGTAATGAAATTTTCTTTTCAAATTTCGTCACATATAGAAGGCGGAGGCCTCATTGCTGTTCTCTCATCTTCGATAGGAATTTGTTGATCTTAATGGTTCAGCCAATATCAATCACTTGATATTGTGTTTAGTAACCTTTAAGTATTCCTGAGGATACTTACCATCCAACTTTGGAAATATCCAATGTCCTGTTTCAGAATCCACATCTTCTTTTTTGTGTCGATTCTGTTTTCGCAAAGTGAACTTTGCCCAACTAAATGAAGTCTTTCTCGGAATAGATTGGTCTTTTTTGTACAATTGCAGTGATATGACTACTGCTATTAATTTTTTTCTACGAAGTGATATACAATATATTTGATGCATATGTACCCTATAACGCTGTTTTGAAAGTGTCATATAAACCACCTTGATTTACAAGAAGACTTTCTAACCTGAAGAACATAAAGTCGAGGCTATATAAAGAATTGAAGAGTTCTGGTTCTTCTATTGCTTTTGCTAACTTTAGTCTGGCCCGGGCTAATTTTCTTTCGTTAAATAACCTTTGTTATAATAACTATCTCACACGTTGTAGACCACAATTTTCACGCGACCTTAAGTAGTTCTATAACTTTGTGAACTCAAAGCGCAAATCTTCTTTATTTCCCTCATCATTGTATCTAGTTAATGAACATGGCCACACTGATTTGGGTATTGTAGATCTGTTTCAATCCACTTATTCCTCTGAATCCTATATTCAAAACCGGTATCCATATCCCATTTCCCATTGTAACATCATTGTTTCTCCTGTAATTTCGGAGAAATGTCTTCTTACAAATTTAAAATCGTTGAAATCCACTTACTTACGTCCAACTTGAGCGAGTCTCTATTTTTAACGACCTCGGTGTCCAGTTTTCCCAAGCTGTGTTTTAACCAACATATCTCTTCTATCGTAAATAAAGCGAAGAGAGTTTTTGGTTTCATTAAACGTTGGTCTATTGAATTTAATGATCCTTATACCACAAAGACTCTTTTTATATCTCTTGTGCGTCCACTCCTTGAGTATTGCTCTTGCATTTGGTCACCGCAATATATAAATAATCAAGTTCGAATTGAGTCTGTACAGAAACAATTCCTCCTGTTTGCCCTTCGTGGCCTAAACTGGAATCCTAATTTGCGTTTGCCGTCTTCTGATAGTCTCCTTCTTATTAGTCTTCCATCTTTGGTGCATCGTAGGATAGCTCTTGGGATTAGTTTTCTTCATAAGCTCATAGTTGGGGAAATTGATTCTCCTGAGCTATTGAATCAGTTAAACTTTTGTTGCCCTAGTCGTCCTACCAGAAATTTTGTCCCTTTAGCATTGAATAGATGTACTACTTACTATGCCCTACACGATCCTTTCCGAGTTTTATGCACGTCATATAATAAATTCTATCACGTTCTCTCACCCGAGATATCGCCATCATCGATTCATACCATCGTCACACGCTGCCTACGGGACTCCTGATCACGCTGCAGGCTGGATGAACTGGATGTCGCTGATTTGGGTCACTTTTAAACATCTGCATTATTGTAGTTTATAAATTCATATGTCTCTGACCACACATAGCTGTGAGTAGATTATTTGCAAATAAATTTACCCCATCGGGTCAGAGGCTGATATTTCACATTATCCTTATTTATTTTATTTTCATGTTTTTTTATTTCCTATTTATTGTTTGTTTTTCTTTTTTTTTTTGTAATTAATTTATTTTAGTTTAAGTTCACTTCAATTTATATTTTTGTCTTACTTTTAAGTGTTAATTGTTACATTTATTTTTGTTTTTAAGCTTACAGTTTCTTTGTCAATGCCATTTCAAATAATTAAATAAATAAATATAAAGGGTGTTTTTTAAGCCCGATAGAACTTGAAATTGTAAAAAATAACACATAAAATTAAATCTTAATCAAAATTTTTTTTTTTTTTTCGAAAGATCAATACATAGTATTAACATATAAAAAATATTTCGGGCAAATGGCCACTGCGGCTGTTCTTGACAAAGCGCATTCTGGACGTCCAATTGGGTTTTAGAGCAGTTGGCAACTGACTCGTTGTTTTATCGCCAAATTTAGTTCAGCGATGAGGCTCATTTGCGGCTTATAATTAGCGCTATTTCTACCGCTACATGCTGCACAACAGATGAATAAGAATTCTTATGAAAGTTCGCCGGTAGTTCCTTCTGCCCCATCGGTGTGGGTATAGAAATAGTGGGGGTAGGTATAGAAAAATTGGGGGTAGGAATAGAAATAGTGGGCGTTGATGAAGGTGGTATGTTTAAAAGTGACAAAGAAGTTTTTGATTTTGGCGAATGACGCCGTTTTCGTTTAGGCAATATATAATAATTAAAATTAATTAATTTTAATATCTTTAAAAGACTTATCACAAGCTGTAAACTTATTATTCAATCGCCAAAAGTCTTTCGCTAGATCATTGTAATTATTACGCATTAACGTAATAGATTTACGAAAGTCTATCTCATCAGACCGACAATTAGGACAAGACCACGAAGGTCGATATTTTGATCGAAAATATCGGCAATTCTTCCATTGATATCCGCACAGGCAACATGGGCCGCATTATCACACAACCAACAAGCTACAGTGAGGCATTTGGAAGTAAATGATTTATTTTTACACTTCATAATACAACAATGCATTTTTATTCAAAAATATATTTTTAATTAAAAATATAATTATTTAATATAAATAATAAACAAAAATAAAATTTAAAAGAAAAATTCATACTTTCCACAGGCACTGTACTAAGTATAAGAGCATATGTAAACCAAAACCAGTTTGAGAGCAAACCAAAAAACAACAAAATGCACAGAAACAAGACCAAGAATTTATAAACGCTAATTAAAGGAAAATTTGCATTTAAAAAATTCCAAAAAATTTAAAATGCAATGCGCAATAAGTAAAAAAATAAATTGATACGTAATTATGATTTCTGCAATCAA
Organism: Amiota mariae; assembly: GCA_035041805.1. NCBI lineage: Eukaryota > Metazoa > Arthropoda > Insecta > Diptera > Drosophilidae > Amiota > Amiota mariae. The sequence goes on from JAWNKV010000776.1 coordinate 130,659, forward strand.
AATATTTCTCGCAAATTAATTTTAAATCTCACACCATAAGAGAAAAAACAGTATTATTAGAGGGAGAAAGAATAAGAGAGCATTAAAGAGAAGCAAAAGTACATACAAAGCAAAAATTACAACAAAAAAATAAAAAATAAAATTTACATACAACGTTAAGTACTGAAAAAGCAACAAATTGCACAGAGCAAAACCAAATGATAATAATAATAATAATAATTAAATAATTTTAATTTACAAAACTAAATAAATGAAAACGATCGATGCACAATCAGTTCAAAAATATATCTTTAAAAATTACACTATGATTAAAACTATTCACAAAAATTAATATTAATCACAGAGCATAATAGAAACACATCCAATTCAATTCACAATGCAAATGCTATTAATAAAAGAAACAATAAACGTAAGAATTATTTAGAAACGAGAACCGAGGGATAAATAAAAAGTTGGATGTGTCTGTGTCGTGGACACGGCCGTCTGTTTTGCGTGGATACGTCTATGTGTGTTATAATCATTTTTTAACTAAAAAGTCCTTCGGATTTTCATTAACTATAATGGAATGAAATGAGCACGCATAACCATAAAGAGAGTTAAAAAAACACATTGTTGCTGCATTCATATATACAATACATACATTAGATCTCTATTACCTACTCTCTTAATTTCAAACATGATGATGACAATGATCAACAAATATATATGATGATGATAATGATCAACAAAAAGTAAGATAAGGTTTCCACGATAAGACATTTTTGAAAGACTAATCGTCAATTCTTCTTTGGTGTCTGTTGCTAGCGTTTCCATGTTAAGATTGGTGCCAGACAATTTTTTTCAAATTATTTATCATGTTTGTTTCTTTATGCAGATGTGCGTTCAGGCGCCAATCTTTCACTCAAAATTATGTATTTATCTTGCATGTGCACTGTACGCAAGCCAAACAATAATACAAAAATACGAACACACGACCAAAACAGAAACAAAAACGTCGACTTTGTATGTGGTACAGCAGACAAATTCACCCTGCAAACGTCGTTCGTCTCTTCTGTACAAGTAAATGTCTGCAGAGAGGAATCTGACAAAAAATCTTATCGTGGAAACCGGGACTAAAGCAACAAGAAAAAACATAAAGCAAACAGCAATAACAAAAGAGAATGTGCGTAAAGGCATTGCAAAAAAATATACATAGAAAAAAAAAAAACAAAATACACACAACATAACAACAAATGCAAAAAACAACAAATTGGATGAACATTTTTACATCCAAAAAAAGGCAAAATTTCGACGATTCCCACACCGCCCACCGCAATGTTACACAGTCCTAACGAAACGTGATCCTTTAGCTACCGAGTGGTGTAAGTAGATTTTGGATGTTGGCAATAGTTTTGCAACTACAACACCAAACTGTATATCAATTTTTCCTATCATCAATTTTTTAGCATTACCTACACCTTGGTATCAAAAATATAGAGCGTATCCACGTCAAAAATTACAAGGGTGTTAGGCATAAAGAACAACCCAAATACATTAAGTCAAAATTAAATGGCATGTTGTACATACAGTTAACATAAAAATTTTTTTTTGTTTTGATATTATTTTAATTTAATATCAATGCAACCAAGTCGGTTTTAAGGAAATTCACATGGACTTAGAAAAACATGACATCTAAAAAATGTTACGATCATTTATTAAGAAGATCGTTGGGTTGAAATCTCATTAAACGACGCACAGTGGGTCAAACGGGCGATCTAGCGGAATTAAATTAATATCGTCAAAAGTAAAAGAGTTATCCGTAATCTGTTGGATTATATAGAGAAAAAAGCAAGGAATTTAAATAATAAATGTTTTTGTTTTTTTTAATTAAATTTTTTTTAGAATAATAAATTATTCAGAATCTGAGCTACCATTGTTTAATTCTGATGAGGTGGAACTAGCTTTAGACAGTGATGAAAATAAAGGATCCGAGGAAAAAAGAAGTGCGTGCAGAAGGTCCTCCATTGTTTGAGGAGTCGTAAAGTTTTACGAGTATGAAGCAATCGACGGACGTCCATATTTCTAGCATCCAGTGCTTCCTCTGACATCATGCCAATTGGTAGCCCAACATTGCTGATAATATATCCATGAATTAACATTTTGTGAATCGAATTCGGCATGTTTCAAATGCATATTGCCGAAAAGCATCCGCATTTACATCGTAGCCACAAGCCATAATAATGCTAAATCTTTGAATGATAGCTTCGCTAACAGCTGTTATTTGGGAAGCTAGCATAGGTTGTTGGAAATACCTTCTTGCTGTGTTGCCATTATTTGTGTTTCCGCAACCAGCCATTGGTATGTCTACCAGTAATGAAATTTTTTTTTCTGAGCTCAGTTTGTATAATGGATTTCCTTTCTTCAACGATCTGTTTATTTGGACCGCGAATCTGCCACGATTTAATAGGAATCATATAGTATATACTAGGGGGACCCAAAAAATAATGGAATTTCGTCATAACTTCTTTATTTCTTAATATTTTAACACCAAAATTTGATCACCTTCAAAGTATTCTCCATTGACCACAACGCACTTCTCCAAACGATTCTTCCATTGTTCAAAACAGTTTTTAAATTCACTCATCGGGATGTCCTTTAAGCCTTCCAGCGATTTTTGTTTCACCTCCTCCACAGTGGCAAAACGCTTTCCTTTCATATTCCTTTTGAGTCAAGGGAACAAAAAGAACAATCGGTGTCATGGCGTTTTGGTCAAAAATTGCTTCACGGAAAGGGTGGTGTGTGCCGGCGCGTTGTCATGATGGAAGAACCAGCCGCTGCAACCCCTGTCATGTGCAAATCTTCGGATAAAATTCTCTGAATTGAACTCCATGGCATTCCCGACATCTCACAGAGTTGATCAATGGGTTGGCGACGGTCTTCACGAACGAGGGCATTGATTTTGTCGACGTTTTCATCAGTTCTTGACGTTGAGGGGCGTCCTGAACGAAGATAGACATTTCTCCATTTTTAAAACGTAAAAAAAAACAAATGGTAAACTCTGGTTTTACTTAGGGCAGCATCCCCATAAGCAGTCTTAAGCATTACAATAGTTTCCGCGGCCGATTTCCCCACAAAACTTCACAGCCGCGCGTTGTTCTTAACAATCTGCCATTACCTTTTTGCCGAAATGTAAAAAGTTGTTTTACTACAAAAAATCTCACAGGCGAACCGATGCACTCACAGCGACACAACTTTACACACTGACGCAGATGGCGTCACACTAACTGACATGTGGTCAAACAATGGGTTCCCCCACTCCCCCTCCACACCACAGCGTAATTCCCGTTTTTGGTGGGTCCCCCCTCGTATGCATTATACACCAAGTCCCACAGATTGAAGGTTAGCAAATATTAATTGGCATATTTTGACATGACAAGGACTCACACTTAAAAAAAGAGTTGAAGCTAGCTTGTATTTTTGTGGATATTTTAGTGTTTTTGTCCACGAAAGACAATTATATGCTAATTCGAAAAGGTTGTTATTATACGTTGCTTCTTCTACAGTTTATAATTAACACATATAAAGATGGGCCACAAACATTATTTTTTTCTGTAATACATACCTTAAAATTAATATAAATTCACTTTTAATGGTAAAATATTAATATAAATAATTTTTATGTTGAAATCAAAAACAAGAGAAAAAAAAAACAAGAATTTATTGCAACACAGCTGATAAAACATTGATAGTATTTGAAAGCGCACAGCTGTTCATTATAATATCGGAAAGCTTTTAAAAAAGGTTTAATAAGCTTATTGGAGTAGTGGTAATCGAAAGGAAAAAAAAACCGGTTATTCAAAACTTCAAAATTTGAATTAATCGTCGCTAGCAAGACTGTTTGGTTCACTGTGCGACGACGGGTTGTATTGTGTGTAAGACATCTTGACAGAGGATTGGGTGCTGTAGCAAACGGTCATTGTATCGGCTGCTTAAACAATTTATTTCCTCAATCACCGTAGGCATCTTATGGTCACGGTATAGTATGGTGTTTCGAGCATACCATGGTGCACCTGTTATGCGGCGTAGGGCTTTGTTTTGAGTTGCTTCAAACTTTTTGATGATATATGGTGCCGCAGTCCCCCATATTTGAATGCCGTATCGACAAACTGGGGCCACAACTTGTTTATAAATCGTCAACTTGTTGTTTAGTGGCAATTTACTTTTCACTCGCATCTTTTGACAACAGCATGCAGTGACTCTCTTCACATGAGTGCGCCAAGTAAGGCGCTTGTCCAGGATCAGACCTAGGTATCGAATGTGATCCACCTGAGGAATGATTCTAGAGTCATACGAAATAACTGGACAAGCGCCACGCCTGAATGTGTACGTGCAGTTAGCGGATTTGACTGGATTTATACCAATGTTCCATCGCTTGGGCCAAACCGCTGGACGATCGTACAACGACTAACCTTTATTCTTTTCTCACTTTACATTTTTACTTACTCTCACGCTCTTACTATCTAATTTATTCTAATGTTCTTACTATCTAACTTATTCTAATGCTCTTACTCTCTAACTTACTAATACTACTACAACACACAACATACGTACTACTACAGCTCGGCCATCCTGACATTTAGGATCTCCCGATCCTAGCCGACATACTTCTTGTGATCATAACAGGATTTTATTTTACATTATTACTAGATACATTTTTGTTTACATTGGCCGAATCATCAATTTGAGACTCATCAAGAGACTCAACACTGATATTTTCCCTTCACACTTGACCCACGGTTTCATATTACAAGCAGCCCAAATACCTTGGTACGGTTTCTGTGATTGCTCAAAATTTTCAACATCTTCAACACAATTTCTATCATTGCATAAAATTTTCTTTATGGCATACGGATCTTTGAACTTTGAAATTAACTTAGATGACACACCTGTAGTGGAATCAAAATTCGTAACCATAACGTAATCTCCTACTTCATAAGTATGTGGTCTTTGCCGTTTAGAATCAAAATAGATTTTGTTATAATTTTTCACTCGCAATTGGGATTCTTGTGCTGTACTTCGAATTTCTTTTATGTTCCTATTATTTTTCTTTTGTTCCTTATCTATCACATTTTCTTTCAAACTGTCCAGTATTTTACCACTTTGTCCCACACCAAACAACATAACGCTGGGATGTTCGTCAACGCTTCTATGAACTGTGTTATTCATTACATGTTCTACTTCCGGTATGACCTTGTACCATTGTTTGTTTTCCTCGTCAGCAATTACTTTACTAAACATTGGCCCTAAGTCTCTGTTGATCCTCTCTACTTGTCCATTAGCCTATGGGGACCCGTAGCAATCTTAATGTGTTCGACATTGTTGGCTTGTAGGAACTGTTCGAATTTTTTCGAGGTAAAACAACTTCCCCTATCTGACACGATACAACTTGGTCTGCTATATGCTCTAAAATAGTTTTTTGACGCTTCTATAGCTTCTTTTGATTTTGTAGTTTTTGTTGGGTACAACCTAACAAATTTTGTATATGCATCTACGACCATCAAAACATGTTTTTTCTTAGCACATCTACTATTTACAGGATCATAGTGATCTATATGCACCATTTCAAACGGAAGATTCCCTTTCGGTACAATATGAGAAAACCTTCTTGCTTTCCCCCTTTTGTCGAATATGCAATACACTTTAAGCAGTTCTTTATGTGATCATCTGCCTTTTTCCTAATCTTAGGAAACCATTAACTTTTACTTATCATATCGACTACCTTGTTGGGTCACGTACCCAATTCATTATGGTATTTATAAAGAACGTGTTCTTCCATCGATTCTGGCACATAGAAAACTAAGTTATCCCTGACCTTCCGATAGACAACGCCATTTCTCATCTCATAGTGTTCATGCTCTGTCGTACTCAAAAGATCTGGTATTGCTTTTAGCTTTTCATCCTTGTTTTGACAAATAACCAAATTGTTTTCAAACGTGTTTGTCTCGATTATGAGAATTGTATTGCAACGATTCAAAGCGTCCACGTGCTGCATTCTTTTTCCAGTTCTATGCTCGAACTTATAGACATAATCTTGAAGCTCATGAGCCCACCAGGCTATCCTTGGGTTCAATTCTTTCTTATTTAGAGTTAAGGTGAGTGAGTTGCAATCAGTAATAATTTTGAAATTAATACCCTGAAAATATATCCTAAACCTTCTAAGTGAATAAACAATCGCAAGAGTTTCTAGCTCAAAGCTGTGGTACCTTGATTCTATTTCTGTTGTCGTTTTTGAAAAATAAAACAAAGGATGAAACTTTCCATCTTTCTTCTTTTGGCACAAGGTAGCACCAAATCCAATGGAACTTGCATCGCAATGCAGTTCTGCCGATATAATCAACACACATTCTCAAATCACCCGTTTTATTTTTTTTACTAAAACGATCGGCGAAGCGTATTCGGGCTCACTTGGTTTAATAAACCCCTTTTCATCTATAATTCTCTGTAATTTTTGTTTTTCTACATAAGAAAGTCTTCTCGCAGAATAATCAAATACTTTTGAGTCTTCTACTGATATACGCATTTCAATCTTTATGGCAGGTTCGAATGGCCTTTCTGGTTTTAAATAAAATTCTTCAAAAAGCTGTAAAAACGTGCTATTTTGTTCAAAGGTCAACTGTTTCCCTAAAACGTATTCACCTTTTCCAGGTTCGTAATCTATTGACAAAATTTGGATTTCAAAATTTTCAATTTGATCGACACTGTTAGGCTCTGCATTGGATATCTTTCTATTAACCTTGCTTAAAGCATTTGCCTCTGGCAATTTATTATTATTTTATTTCTCAACCATGTCGTTTTTATAGTTACGCATTGATGAGTCTGAACCTTTCGACACAGAAACCCCTAATTCACTAAAAAAATTTAACTTTGCTTTACATAGTTTCAAAAAGTCTCTTCTTAGAATAACAGGATATCCCATCGACTCATTACTGACGACTAATAGATTTATTTCAACATTTTTATTAGAAATCAAAATATAACAAGAAACTTTTCCATATATTTTAAATTTACTTTTGTTAATTTCAAAATAAACATATCTTTCACAATCTTGTATAGCAATCTTTGATGGAACATCAAAAGGTCTTATAAAGCTGATGGGACTTCTTGTGTCTACTAGGCATTCTAAAAACATTGTTTCGTTAAATCTTGGCAAACATTTTACATATAAAAAACTCACATAATCATTTTGTTGACCACTTACGAATTTCTTTCTATATTGGTCGCAGTTTTTTGCAAAGTGTCCAATCTCTCCACATGCAAAACAGGCACCAATTTGTCGTTTCGGTTTGCGGCACTCACTAGCGACATGGCCTCGGAAATTACAATTGTAACACCTGATGTTCTGCCTATTCGGAAGGCTTGTATCGGGTTGAGCACTCACTTGATGATAAACTGACACAGGCACATGCAGCTCTATATCTCGAAAAGTGCGTTGTAGTTCATCCTTTGAGTCAAAACGTTGTAGCTTTGCTTGATTCCGCAAGGTCACATCGGGAATGCCTTCGATGACATAGTCGACGAATTCTTCCACCTCGAGGTTAAGACTGTTGGACAATACCAGTTTATCATTAAAATATTTGGCAAAACATTCGCCACTTTGCTAAACGCGATTTTGTAGTTTTCGGCGAACAGCTAGCCTGTTCTCTTTTATGGCAAACATACTTTCCATATCTTTTAAGAGGTCGTCCACTTCTTCTACAATGTACATTGGGTTAGAGAACAACCACTGTTAAGCACTGCTTTTTAATTTACTGTTTATACATGCGTGCTTAGTCGACCCGAGCTAACTCAATACGGAGTCGGCTGTCGTATAAACGGGGTAATAGATAAGGAAACATAAGCTTCGTTTTGATGCTGACAGTTAGGGATTCTTAAAATTTGTAACGGCATATCAGTTATCGTAGATTACGTAGTAAGTAAGTTAGTTTAGAAAAAATAGTTCTAAGTTCGATCTTGAAGAATAAAGAACTTTGGAAATAAAACCTCTTAAGAGTTTTTATTAACTCATAACTCGCGTGTTGGCAAGTCGAGATGGGATATTTATCAATAGCAGATCGAAGATGGAGCTCCAATACTCTTTCCATCGTCTTCGAATGACGTTAGGCTGATTGGCATGAAATCTTTTGCGGATTCATGATCAATCTTCCCTGCCTTTGGTATGAAAACTACCTTGACTCTTCTCCAGCTGATTGGTATATGGTTAAAAAAAATACACGCTCTAAAAATCGTCTATAACCAAGGGACTACCTTGTCCTGAATCTTCTGTAGCATTATCGGTAGAACCCCCTCAATGCCAGGCGATTTATGGTGTGAAAAAGTATTGATGGAATAGACAATCTTCTGATCTGTAAAGCTCAAATCAAGGTCTTGCAAAGATTGCCGTAGCCGTACGGATATTTCAAAACCAGTTGCCACATCTTTGCAGTCAGGGAAGACTGTTTTAAGTAGGAGTAGGTGTTTCAGCGGATGATTCCGTCCATGTTCCGTCTTCCTTTTTAAGGAAAGAGGGGTCCACCCGTTCCTTAGGACAGAACCTTACTAAGTCTTGCTGAGATAGAAGTAGACTCAACCGACTTACAAAATTGTTTCCATTCGTCATTTTTGGCGTTCCTGATGGCTTTTTTGTAAGTCTTGAGACACTCTTTGTATACTTTCCAGTTGTTATCCCTTTAACACTGGTTGAAAGACCTTCTCGTCGTCTCTCTGAGTTTAAAGAGCTCTTCGTTCCATCACTGTGGGAAACTTTTTCGACTCCTTCTAATTGGACAGTATATCTTGTGTGTTTCACCGAAAGCTTCCTTGAGATGTATAACCTTCTTTTTAATTGCGTTCCTAGAGTCAATATATAGACACTTAACAGAGTTAAGTTTCAATAAAGCTACATTTATGAAAACATTCCATTTTATATTCCGTGGATTTCTAAATAGAACAATATCCCTTATCTTCAAATTCGGATTGTAGAGTACCCAGCTATGATCCGATAAATATATTTTGTTGGACACCCTCTAATTTTCAACCTGAACCTGTGAATTCTCCGACAGAAGATTTCTGTCTAGTACCTCTTCTCATCCCGGGAAGTCTACTGTACTAGGGAATGTAAAAGTGGGTGTAGTTCCTCTATTGCAAACTAACAGATTTGAACTACTAATAAAATTAAAAAGCAACTTAGCCCGTTCGTTATCCTCGGTGCTTCGCCATAACCTATGGCGTGCATTGGTTCCGCATCATAGTAGTAGAGCAGTGTTATTGGTTGTTGCACTGGCGGTCAACAACACAAACTCATCCAGTAGTGCCTTCCTGTTGCGCGCCATGTAGATGGATGCTACCAGCATGTTTCTCTCATCTGACACTTCGATTTTCACCGCTGTTACATAACCTGTGCAGAATTAAGGACAAATGAAAGTATTGATATTGTTTTTGACTAAAATACTCGTACATGTTCTCGGCTTGCCACATGCCTTAGTGTATTTTGTTCTTGAGCCCCAGAATGTCAGAGCCTCTGTCCCAGGGCTCTTGAACGATGCAGATAACGATGCGATCATAAGCTCATAGTAGGGGAAATTGATTCTCCTGAGCTAGATCAGCTAAACTTTTGAGTCCCTAATCGTCCTACCAGAAATTTTGTCCCTTTAGCCTAAAATAGATGCATTACAAACTATGCTCTACACGATCCATTCCGAGCTTTATGCACGTCATATAATAAATTCTATCAAGTTCTCTCGCCTGAGATATCGCCCTCATCGATCAATACGATCGTCATTCGCTATTTACAGGATTCATGATCACACTGCAGGCTGGATGAACTGGATAACGCTGATTTGAGTCATCTATATCGGCTGCATTTATTAGTTTATATGTATTTCACCACACATGGCTGTGAGTAGGTGCATAGCTCGCTACTGTTGCAAATAAATTTCCACCATCGTTTCTGAGGCTGGTATTTCATATTATTCTTATTTATTATTTTCATTTTTTTCCTATTTTTTTTGTTTTTGTAATTAAATTATTTTAGTTAAAGTTCATTTCAATATATATTTTTGTCCTACTCCTAAGTGCAATTGTTAATTTTTTTTTTTTTAGACTTTGCTGCAATGCCATAGATCTATATATATTATAGTATATATGCCATATTCCAAGAATGCATTTGTATATGAGCACCTTGTTCCGAAAGGACAGCTTATTTTGAGAATGCAGTAACCAACTCATCTTAACCACCTAAGGCTGATGTCAGAGTGCGCGCAACAAGTGATGCAAAGCGAAAAGAGATAATATTTCGCTATGCTATAAAATGTCAGAATGGAAGCTTTTAGCGAAGCGATTTGCATTGCTCGTTTTTATGTTAGCCATTCAATTCAGTCAATGTGAGAACAAGCCAAATAGTGAAAGATTCCTTTCGCGACTTTATATTTATTTATTAAACATAACTATTCTAATTTTCTTCTTTTTTATTAGGGTTCCGTACCCATAGGGAGCTAATGGGACCCTATTACTAAGCTTACGATGTCCGTCCGTTCGTTTCCTGCTCTTTTTCATGAACCGTAATAGGTAGAGAGTTGAAATTTTCACAGAATGTGTAATTCACTTCTGTATAGAACGACAAATACTAAAAATAGACATTTTACGAAGCATTGTTCTTTAATTTAACCTTTTGTTTAACAATTTTTTTTTTTTTTGTAGTATACTTTAAGCTTTTAATTGTAGTATACTTTAAGGCTATTAAATATGCACATAATTTAATATTTTAAGCAAAATATCCTATGCGATGGTACGGAACCCTCCGTGTGCGAGTCTGACTCACACTTGGCTAATTTTTTTATTTTATTTAATACGCTTTATTAATTCTAGTTCAATTTCTTTCCACTTTTTTTCTACTAAAATTCTATTGTGGTAATTTTTATTTGTTTGATAACACAAAATTATCCGTTTAAATACTTCTCAAATTAAATTTTCACGTTAATTTCCATTATTTAGAATTAATTTTAACTTTACACATATATCATCTCATCGAGCTGATCACAAATATATATACTTTATGTGGTCTGCGATGTCTCCGTCTGTGTGTAACAAACTTCATGACAAACTTATAATACTATTCACTTACGTAAAGAGTATAAAAAAAGGCGCCAATGCAAGCTTACACATATTTTTGTATATATGCATGTATACTTACTTTCCAAGTATTTGTCCATTGAGCACCGCAATTAATAATTAATCTTTTATAATTAAAACACTAATTAAAACACGTTATTTTCCATTTATTTGCACTTACTTGTTGTCACAACGCGCTTCATCCGTTAAAAAGTGTCAGAGCTAGAGTTGGAAAAACATCGATGTTTTCGCAAAAACCATCGATGCTACCAAAAATGTCAAAACATCGATACAATCGATTGGCCCATCGATGTGTCTCCAGCTCTACTTCTTACGTAGTTGTTTCAATGCAGTTTGAAGAACCGATTAGTTTGCGACCTCCACCGGTTCTAGAACTGGTTCTATGCAACATAAAGAACCGGCGAATTTAACATGGCGATGTCATTGAGAGTAGTCAATTGTCTCCGCATGTCTTACTTTGAACCAGTTCAGAACCGGATCTATAGAATTGGTTCATTACTACAAAAAAAAAAAAAAACCTTTTCAAATCAAATTTCTGTTTAATAATATTTTCCATATTTACAAATTTATAAACTTATATTAAAATTACAACTACGTAACAAATTTCAAACACAAAAAAAAGGGAAATAAAATTTGGAACTAATTGTTGAGCATCATCTGAAATAAACAATTAAAATTTAATTAAATGCACATAATAACACTTTTTCTTCTTCACTTACTGTATTTATGATCGCACTATGTATTTGTTGTTGGATTAATGGTTGTTTCCAATCATGGTGTAAGAAAACAAGGTGACGCCAATTTCGCTTGTTACGCTCTCAAAATTCGCTCACTCTCAATTTTTAGTGAATAAGTATCATCATGTTACTGAATATACGAAAGAAATAAACAATTAAAATTTAAATAAATGCACATAATAACCCATTTTTCTTTTTTACTTACCTTCTCTTAAAACGCCGCAAAAAGTAATGAGACGCGCGTCTTTCACAATTTTTCTTTTTCTTCTTCACTACAGTAAACACCACATAAAATTACAAAACCCTTCTTAAATGCACTGGTTCAACAACACACATATTCACTGAACTTTGTAAAATATCATAACGTTTCGGTATCTCATTCTTTTGTTCAAAATTTCCGCTCACGACACCAGTTCAAAGAGAGCAAACAAATACTTACCTCTCAATTGCTTCTTCTCTGTGCATACTGCAGGGTTTATTTCGTTTGTGTTTGTGGAGTGAGGGAGAGCGACGTGAGCGACATGATACAATGAAGATAGGGGTATGCAGCACAATGAAATGCTTTATGACTGCTTCAAAATTGTTGCTTTGCCAGCGAACGTTCGCACAGAGGGTTCGCTTCAAAAAACAGCTGTTATTAACATGAGCAATAGCGACAAAAGCCTTCAGCTCAGGGAGAGAGTTAGGAAGGATTGGAGGAATTTAGAAAAGTGCAGGACCAGACTTGAGCGGGAATTGAACACACGACTCTAGGATGTCAGCTTGGCGCACTAACCATTGAGCCAACGAGCCAGTCAATTGTGATAATTAAAATGGACATTTTGTGAAAAATACATAATCGAGAACAATTCACAGTGTATGCAAATAATTATTGCAGCTGCTTTTTTCATTCCTGCTACTTATTTTATTAATATTTGACAAAAAAAAAAATTACAATTTAAAATTTTCTTCAAATTGTTTTGTGCAATGATAAGTTGTTCAATGTCGAGAATGACCAAAAAACGAAGGAAATTACCAAAAACTTGGCAGCACGGTTTGCCTGTTGTTGTTGTAGAAATTTAGCAAGTTTTTGAGCTGCTTACAAAAAAAAGGTTGCTTCTGCTCAGTCTGAATCGGGCATTATTCATAATTCAGCCGTACCAACATTCACTTACCATTCACATTCTTTATACACACAAACATGTGAATGTACATTAAAAAAACGAAATGCAACATACATTGACATTTACTACAAATAGATATAGGAAAACATGTATGCGTTTTAGAGTGAGTCATTCAAAAGCCAATTTGAATTCATCCACGCTCACTACTAATATGAATCAACTAAATTGAAACAAAGGTTATTAAATATAAAAAGCAGTACGAACTGCTTCATGCAAGCTCTGTTCTTAGAGTAAACTATCATTGTCATTACTCAATATCAACTAGCTTACCTAATCAATCGAACACGTTTGATGTTTGATGAGCGGTCATAAATAGATGCTGCTCACTAATGACTTGCACCGTAACATGCAGCTGCGCCTGTTCACCTATGGGAGGAGTTCATTCCCTACATCATTTTGGAATGTTATGTTAACTAATAACCTATTCAGACTGCACTGAATCACGATAATGTATCGTATCGTTCAGATTGTCAATTTTGGATCATGAACAGCTGTTTCTTGTTTTAGTTGTAGATATAAATGGAACTTTGTGGCTAATTGTGAAAAATTTAAATGGGAATTGTGTGAAAAATACATGATTGAGAACAATTCGCAGTGTATACAAATAATTCTTGCAGCTTCCTTCTTCATTCCTGCTACTTATTATATTAAAATTTGAAAATAAATTTACAATTTAATATTTACTTCAAATTGTTTTGTGCAATGATCAAATGTTTTATGTTGAAGCGCAACAAAAAAGTAGAAAGATCATGAGACAATATTACAAGGTAGTGCCAATTTGGCCTGTTCACTCTCAATAATTGCTTACTTAAGAACATATTTGGATAAGCTTTGCCTTTTATATCGTCTGGTCAGTTTCAAAAGGGCATAATTGGAGCTGCTATCAGGACTAACAGACTCAAGAAAGCTGTCCGTTTCCTGCTGGCGCAACACAGCAAGCACCTTTTTGACCCTATTGGAGATCCTACCATAGATTGCTAAAATTCTGGAATCTCCGGTTCTCACAAATTCCCTTCTTAGCCTTTTCTTGAGGGAAAGAAGTGCTGCAGCAACGGTCTATATTGAATAGCATGATTCTGAAAAGAATTTAGTGACGAAGCTGATGATAAAGCAGATGAATGTATTTTATTTAAAAAGTTTTATACAGCATCCTCTATGTCCTCAGGGGAGTGGATCTCTATATTTAGGTTTAATGAATTCTCAAGCTCATTGCTGAAACGTTGAATATCTACTCCAGTAGAAAGCAGTCTAGCGATTTTGGTTTTATATTGAGGAGAATTAAGTAGTGTGGCAACGAGTGGTTGGTGATCTGATGTAAGATCGTGCTCCGTGAGAATTGTGGCGTCATTTTGACTTAATCCATTGTTCAGAAACAAGTCAATTGCTGAATGCGTAGCGATCTGGTTACCTGGTAGCTAGGACTTAGAAACTGTTGTTGGCCAATGCTTCCTAAAGCCTACTACCCCGAGTACATGCACGATGATTTCCCCACCACCAGTGCGTAGCCTCCTATAATACTTCTGTTCCCAAAATTATTCAAAAATAGGTCAAAGTTGTCTTTGGTCCAAACTAACTGCGGAGGTAGATACGCTGCGTCAACAACTTGTTCACCCTTAGATGCAGAAATCTTCAATGAAACCGTCTGTTGATGAATTGTTTTGGAAGGTGCTAGCATTCTTGACGAATAAAGATACACGCTCCACCTTGCGCATGACCGCTGGGATGATCTGCTCTGTGAAGTATGTAACCTGGAATGTATGCATTAATTCGGCATCTCAAATTGTTTTCAGTAACCGGCATGAGATGGATATTGTGTTTATGTAAGAAAGGCTTAAGCTCATCGATCTTGTTAATTAGAGTATTCCATAATCCGAGGTTCAGTTTTGGATCCATTTATAGTTTCATAAATTTTATAACGAGAGTTCGAAGAAACTTGTTGGTTTCAGCGATTTCTTTACAAAGAATTGTCATATCTTCAACTTTTTTCATACGTTCACAATAGCATTTACAATAGCATTTTCAGCTGATCATATCTGGAACTTTCACCTCATGGTCCACCGGAATGAGAAAATACTAGTTTCCGGGACTGTGCTTTTTGAGCAGATACTTTTGGTAACCTGCTGACTATCCCTCAAGGTATCTGCATATAAGGTACTATTTTGTACTAAGGAAGCAGGAATAAATTGCTGCCGCGAACTTGATGAGCGAGAGTTTGACTTATAAACTGTACGCATAGGCACTTCCGGTTTACGTGCTCGAAGCTTTTCCTTGTATATTCGACAACCCTTGAACCTTGCTGAGTGAATACCGCTACAATTCACACAGATTACCTCTTCTTGGTTTGAAACCTTGCAATGGTCTGAGTTTGTTTATTGCTCTCCGCCGCATTTACCGCAGGAAAAACTTTTAAAGCAGTAATTCTTAGAATACCCGAAGTCATGACGTGGTTACGTGTTTGTATGAATGAGAGAACTATTCTATGAAAAAATGGTGGGGGTTCGACCACCCTCACCACCCATTTTCAATACGAAAAAAAAATATAAAAAAATTTAAACTGCAATTGTTAAAAATAATGGCAGGTTCATTTAATTATAAAATGGGTGTGATTCGAAAAGTTTACAACTACCCCACACCAACCATTTTCAATACGATTGAAAAAAAATTTTAACGCAATTTTTTATTAAAATTCACGTACATTTATTTATTTATATTAAATATATTATTTCTTGCAATCCAACAAATCAAGAACGGATTTAAGCAAGTGCGACTTTTTTTTACATGATAATTTTCTCTGTCCTGTTATGAAAGGTTCAGAACTTAAAAGCAACCGACTAAATAAATCCGTGTTTGTTGCAATGCGCGAATTTTAAAGAGTATGCTGAAGTCGAATCTTTTTAATATCTTTGTTCTTGGACTCAGCAGCTTCCTCAGAGAGCTCTCCAATCGACACCAGTGCATGTTTAATAACGGCAGGAGCGTGAATTAATATCTTGTGTACTGAGAGTGGCAGTTAGTACCATGGATATTTGGATGTCAGCCCCTCAGCAGTATCCAGAGCATATTTCCTAAATTTCGCAACATTAATCTTGTACCCTGAAGACAAAGCTTGCCACACCTTTCAATCAAATTTTGATCAAGCCCAGTTATTTCAGCAGATAAAGCAGCGATATTGAAAAATTCTCGTGCCGTGTTTCCATCGTTAGAAGATCCACTCCCACCAGTTTTTGGTTTATAAACTATCAACCCCATTTTGACTCGAAATTCAGATTAAATATAAAAAACACATTGAACAAGAAGTACTAGTACATCCCACTTCGAAAACATAACAGCAAAACAAAACAAAATAAACAAAACAAAATAAACAAAACAAAATAAACAAAACAACAACACTCACCTTTCGAGTTGACAGAAATTAAAGCATGCAGTGCAAGTTTAGGCAAAAATTTATATGAAGTTTAACAAAATAAACCACACAAAAGTCTAGTTAGTATTCTGCATGGTTACAGAACACTCGGCGAAGTTAAGCGAAAAAAAAACTATCCGCTGTGAAAATGGAAAATGGCTTTACTAATAAAATGCCATTTGGCAAAGCTAACTGAACATGTTTGACTTTCACACATATCATGGATACACATAAAAAAAAATCAAAAAAAATTGTTGTTTACGAATGTTTTCGATTATTCACACATATATGTAAGGAAGTGAGCAGCAGTGAGAGAGAGCACCAGTGAAAGAGAACAGCAGTGAGAGTGAACAGCTGTGAAAAAGGATAAAGACAAGAGAGATGACAGTCGCTGAAGAGCAGACATCGAAGTCGGTCGTATATTTGTGGAAGTGTAGTTGCTGTTGTTTTGTAATCTATTTAACCATATTTCTGTGACTTATCGTTTTAAATAAACATACTTTACATGTATATGCACTCGAACACACACGAAAAAATTAATAAAGCGAAACTTAAGTACTGTACAACAATATGTAAGAAAAATGTTTACAACAATAACATGCAAAAAATATAAAAAAAGACTAACTTTGGCTATGCCGAAGCTTTAATACTCTTCACGCCCCTTCTAGTAGTCCGAGGGTCTTGAAAATTTCATTGATGGTGGATATGGGTCAGAATCTTATAGTGTCAATAGTACAAAAACAAAAAAGTTTTGTCTAATAAGAACATTCATTTTGATCCCGGTTTGTTTAGGGGGTACCCCCCTAGTGGTCCGATTCATCTGATTCCGACAAATTTACTGCGTATGGTAAAAAGAAAGCTCCGTGCAAAAGCTCTCTAGCTCAAAAACTGAGGGACTAGTTTGCATACATACAAACAGACAGACGTACAAACGGACATGGCTGGCTCAACGTGTCGCGCTTATCAAGAATATTTATATTTTATGCGGTAAAACAAAAGCTTTAATATTGATAACGCAGCTTTTGTCACTGCACCTCTGCTGCTAACTAACAGAAATGCTTAATGTGTTTAATTATTGTTTTTATCATTACTGCCGCCAACATCCTCCCCCCGTTGAAATCGCCTGGTTTCAACTAAAAATTCATCTAATGGAACTACTGCAATCTTTTTAGAAGCCCGCTTGATGAGACCATTGGCAGTTCGTATTATGGCGACTCTTGCAACACCGTCACTGCCACATATGATTTCTTCAACACGACCTAGTGCCCATTTTAGTGGAGGATAATTTTCGTCTTTTATAAGCACAACATTGCCAGGCTGGATATTTGGAACACCATGAAGCCACTTGCTTCTTTGCTGCAGCAGATTCAGATAAGAAGAGCTCCAACTCTTCCAAAATGTTTGTTGCATATGACATATGCGCTGCCAACGCATCTAAAAACAGCTTCTTTAAGTCAGTCAACTCATTTTTTCCACCTACGAAATTAGTTGCGTTGTCTGACCAAATAGTCCTTGGTTTGCCTCTTAGGCTAATAAACCGTTTGAGAGCAGCTATGAATGCTGGCGTGGAAAAATCTGCAACTAATTCCAAGTGTGTAGCCTTGGTGGCGAAACAAACGAATATAGAAATATAACATTTGATTGCTGATCGATTGCGAATACATGACTTGTAGTAAAACGGTCCACAATAATCAATGCCAGTTGTGAAGAAAGCGCTGGATGGTTTCACGCGTTCCTCGGGTGGGGGATCCATGATATGTTCTACAATCTTTGCCTTCATGCGATAACATCTCACGCACTTATTTATTGTGCTGGATACGGCTTTACATCCTCCAAAGGACCAAAATTTTTGTCGTAACAAAGCCAACAAGGCTTGAGCTCCAGCATGTAAGAATTTGACATGGTAATACTCGACTATTGCCCTTGTGACTGGATGATCCTTCGGTAGCAAAAGCGGATATTTGGCATCATAGTCCAGTTCCGAATTTTGTAATCGACCACCAACTCGAAGCAAGCCAAAAGTGTCTATCCATGGATTAAGTGAACGCAGTTTGCTATTGGCAGGAAGGGTACCTTTCATTTTGATTATTTTGTATTCACAAAAGTTCACCTGTTGAATGTGTCTAATTAAGAAATTAGTTCCCATTTTAATATCAGTTACCGTTAGTCCATGCACTGCTAAGCATTCTTCATTATTGGGATGTGCAAACTTGTAAAGGTAGGCAAATACACGTCTTAATTTTCCGAAGGAATTTTTAAACTTATTGCTTAACGAAAAATGGAATTGAGTTGCGTTTCTCGGGTAAGTCCAAGACAAGATTTGCATATATGTCTGCGGGATCCATTGTAGTGGGTACATGCTGCCAACTGATACTGGCAGTAAGTGATTGAATCTGTGATATCCTGTTTGAGACGAAAACATTGAATTTAATGGGTGCTTCACGTAGCCTGAATGAAATGTGTTCACGTACAGATGAGACAAGTTGGGGTAATAGCAAGGCAGAAGACAGCTCCAACTTAGGCACAGTCAAGGACTTTAAAGGAGTCACTCTGGATTTGGCACAAAGCAGATGAGACGAGCAACTTCCATCTACTTCAGCTCGAACGTATATGCATGCACCATAGGCTTCCAGACTTGCATCGCAGAATGAGTGTATTTCATATGAGGCTCGAGGTATCAAAACAAAGCGTGGAAAACTGAAGCTAGTTACGGCATACATTTGATTACTTAGCTTTAACCACGTAGCAATTAATGACTGCGATAGGCTTGCGTCCCAGTGCAATTTTTCTCTCCATAGAATCTGTAAGAATATTTTTAAATTAGTGATGACTGGTGATATTAAACCAAGGGGATCGTAAACTCGTGCAACAGCTGAGAGGATTGAACGTTTCGTGACTGAGCCCTCAATTTTAAATGGTGAAAAACTGAATAAGAAACTGTCTGAGTGAGTGTCCCATGCCAAACCAAGTGCCTTTGTAATATCTGTGCCATCATAGAATTTCATGTACTGCTCGCAGTCTGCTACAGCTTCTCCAATTAATGCACTCCTATCATACGAAGACCACTTGCGTATTGGAAAGTTTCCACGTAGCAAAAGCGCCTTGACTTGATTTCGAATCTCCACGACTTCACTGATCGAGTCACCGCCAGAAATCATATCATCCACATAAAAATCTTGGCGGACAATTTTTGATCCAAGAGGGAAAGATTTTTCTTCGTCAATAGCTAACTGGTGCATGCTTCTGATTGCTAGAAAACCTGCCGATTTCATGCCGTATGTTACGGTGTCCAGTCTGTAGATCTTGATTTCTTCCTCTGGGTTCTCTCGTAATTTAGTAATTTAGTACTCGTGCTATCAAGTTTACGTACGCAATGATGCGGAAGAAAGTATGTTGGACAATTAGGCATAGATGATATTAGAGACATGTGACCTAGATTTTCGTATTCGCGCATAAAAGCCGTATATAGTTCCTTCGTAGGCCCGTCCCTTTGCAATTTTCTTTCTACATTTTTGAATCTATGAAGTGCGCGAGTATATGAATCACCTAATGCGTTGAAGTCGGACGTTGTAGGCAGCTTGACTGAGTATTCACCCGAGGCTAGACGAACAAAGTTTTCTTGGAAGTGTTGTTCGCATGGATCATCGTCCCCAGATGGTTTTTGATTCGATGAGGGGCAATTTTCAATTTCCCAAAACTGCATAATAAGATCGTTTAGTGAATCATCTCTTTCTTGTACATGTGTTTTACTGATGGTTGTTAGTGTCGCAGAATTAGTGTTAGTGTAAGAAATGCCACCAGAGACTACCCAACCCAACTTTGTTTTTTGTAATGTAGGAAGATGATTTGCAATTCGTATTTGGCCGACGCACATTAAGTCGAAAAATAAACCAGCTCCAATTAAAACATCTATGCGTTGAGAATTGTGATTGTATTACAATTTCTACGCACTTGTTGACAGAGAGATTAGATTCACCAATTCCAGAAACCGTAATGTGTGCAGGTTCAGTTTGAAGTTGTAGTTGAGCAGCAAGACGAGAAGTTATGAAGTTCAGCTGTGATGCTGAATCAAGAATTGCACGGCAGGGAACTAACATGCCAGATCGATTTTTAATGCAAATTAACGCTGTGGCAAGCAACACAAAATTAGGCGAGACTTTAGGTGGAGATTGAGAATAGGCTGAGTACACGAGTGTTGACTGCGCTACTATTTGATGAGATGGAGAAACTGAATATGAGATGCTAGGTATGTTTGAATTTAAATGCAACAATGAATTATGCCTATTTTGACAATGCCTGCAGCTACTGGATTTACAACGCTGCACCATGTGGCCTTTACGAAAGCAATTGAAGCACAAATGTAATTTCTTTGCTTCTTGGCAGCGTACACTAGGAGTCAAGTTTAAAAATCGCGAGCAATTACTAATGATATGTTCTTTTGAGTCGCAAAAAGTACAAGATGTTACAGATGGTACATTCGAAGAGGCAACTAATACATTTGATTTAATTTTGTTTTTTTCCCACCTGCTGGCTCAGTGTTTGCGATACCTTAGCATTTTCCAAATTTTCCATCATCCTGCATCTTTTCTCCAAGTACGCAACCATAGCCCTCCAAGGCGTAAATTCCTTTATTGACAAATCCTCCTCCCACTTCTCTTGCGTCCGTGTGTCCAACTTTCGCACAACCATGTGAACGAGCAATCCATCAAGGATTTGTTGAGGAGTAGCCAATGCATTTAAAGCTCGAAGATGCGCATTGATTTTATCACTCAACTCACGTAAACTGCTCGCTGAGCCCTTCTCAACACCCTTAAGTCCGAAGATCGCCTTTATGTGTGCCTGAAAATGCAAAAGTTTATTATCAAAGCGATTAGCAAGTAAAAAGCCGCATCATAATTTTTGTCACTCGGCTCGAGTGAACGAATTATATCGAGAGCAACGCCTGATAGACTGGAACGAAGATGCTCCATTTTTTCCAGCTTACACATGTACGGATCCTTGTCGACCGCTGCCAGAAAAGTTGCGTAGAAGGATGGCCAGTCAGCATAATCATCATTAAATATAGGAAACTTTAGTTCAGGAAGTCTTGATTGGCGAGTTGAATGAAGTGTTGAATCATCCAAGGCGAAATGTTTGATTGTTGATGAATGGTCATTACTTTGCCGCTGTCGTTCCTTCAACTCATGCATTAACTTTGCCCTAACTGAAAGATAAGTGGATGAGAACTCAAATTGATCATTAGTTTTAAGTTGACTGGGATCAGCCTTCTCTAAATTTAATCGCATTTCATTAAAGTTGGCCACCAAACGTTCGACAAAATCCGATCTCACCGTAAGCTCAGCCTCGTTAAATTTCACAAGTTCTTCAGAGGTTAAAAATTCATTTAACGCGATTAACTGACGGCTGATAGAATCACACTTTTCAGCATAGAAACTGGTATTTGAATTTGTATTTTGTTTGTGCGGCATTTTTCTTTGATGAACTGTATTTTTCACAAGCACTGTTTATATATGCGAAATGCACAACAAGAGAATACGGTAGCTATGTAAACACTACACACTTATATATGTATATGTAATGATTTGAGACGCGAAACAGTTTTATTCGCGCCCGTTATTTGTACCGATGAACGCTATGTATAAGTATATAAACGCAGTTAGCACTATTATATACACACGAAATTGCAGAACAATTGATAGCACAGCTTTATTATTAATTTTTTATGAATACACGAGGATTCTGCTTAATGTTAATACGCGATGTGTAGGTGAAATTGCTATGTTACAAGGATAGCAATTTATATGGCTATTGCAACGGCATGCAATTAGCGCGAAAACACAAACACAACACGATATCACGTCGGGGGCACCAAATGTTTTGAGGATTATGTTGTTTTAAATAAACCTATGCTCACAGAAAATAAAAAATTAAAAATAAAAACAGTCTCAGATCAATTTGGCACAATTCAAATGTTTAGTTTATTTTATTTGCACTTCATGTGTTCACCCCACAAGCTTAGAAAACAGAATCATAATATATATTTATAACAAAACGCTTTATGATTAGAAGAACCAAAAAGGAATGCATAAGAAAAACAAAAGTAAAGAATAACTAGAAAACAAAAGCTTTAATATTGATAACGCAGCTTCTGTCACTGCACCTCTGCTGCTAACTAACAGAAATGCTTAATGTGTTTAATTATTGTTTTTATCATTACTGCCGCCAACACGATGTTTGAACGGCAGCTTCAAATTTGTTCGCTTTTGTTTGGTGTGACTTGGGCATTAGATTGTTGAACATTTTCGGCGAGGCTATACAAATGCCGCATGTTTGCGACGATGATTCAGCCAATATGATAAAATTTTTACCAACAATAAAAGTCATTTGTTAATGATGCTGAATGTGAAAAGAACTCAATTCAATTGGTTTGATTTTGAGAATTTGAGCTTTGACTATCTCTATCTAGGCATGAACCAGAGCCGTAGTTTCCTTTTTGAAGAATATTTTGAGGGGCTTGCAATAGTGAGTCAAGTTTTGTATGTTCGATAAATGTTGGATTTTCGCATTTTTACACCAGCTTGCATACGCTTATAGGAACTCTTTGCGTAGTCTCCATCAATGTACAAAGCTAAAAATTCTTCTGGTATATACTTTTGTAGGAAGTTGTGCGTTTGCTTCAAGGCTTATTTTCATTATTTTACCCGTATCGGAATTAGTTTTACGGATTGACACAACTTTTGATGCATTTCGTTTTTCCTCTTTGTACAAGCTGTCTCTCACATCTACCTTTTCGCATGAATTTGTTTCGACTTATGTGGAAACCTTTGTAATCTTAAGCTTCGAGTGGCAATCAGCAAAATCTTTGTTTCGTCATGCCATGACAATGAATCATATTAACAAATTCAAAAAGAATTACAAGGCGCCATGAAGGGCGTCACTAACTCCACGGAAGTTAAAGTTAAATTGCTAAAAAGAAGTTGCCACAATTGTTAACTTCTAACACAATTTTCCACAATAACATATATCCACAAAACACACTTTTTCGAACAAATACATACTTTCAATTAAAAAAAAAAAATTAATTTCAATTAATAAGAAATAATTTTTATACAATTTTCAAGGAAATTTACAAACTTATAACAAACGAGGGAATATTTTTTCTTGAACCTTGTGAAACCTAACCGCGAAAAGACGTTAATCGACATTCTTTTCGAAATTGTCTTTTTGATGTAAATTTGTTGTAAAGCCACTAACTCATACAAGGTGAAATATTATAGCGATAATCACCATGGTTACCGAGATACACGCATTTCACTTTTATAGTAAGCGACATACAACTTTCTGCGTTACTGCAAAGAAAAAAGCTAATGCTGTAAGTGAACGACGGCGACAAATTTATTATGAAAAGTAGGAAAGCGAAATATGGGATCGAAATTTGTGTTCTATTATTTACTCCGTTTAGCCGTTATTAGATCTGCAGTTGTCAGTCATTAAGAGTGCATATAAGTTAAAATATATTTTAATTTATTTCAAATACAAATTATTATTATAATTATTAACTTAAATCCTTCAAAGAATAACGGAAGAGGTGATTAAAAATTTCAATTTTTTTATTGATTTATAAGTGTGCAATGTGACATCGTAAAATGTATTCCGTTCAGAGTTTTTTGTTGGTTTCTTATTGGTTGTTAAGTTTTTTGTGTTTGGTTTTAGGTTTGCGATAATGACACTTTTACCGAACAGTCACGCTGACATCAAATCAAGCATTGGTAATAATGCAATCGAAGAAGAAACTTGCGTTGGAAAACACAGCTATAAAAAAAGAAAAACCACAGACGTTCAAGCTATGCTCGAAAATTTGTTCTACCAAATCCCTTTTTCAACAAAAATTATGGAAATGATTGTGCAGCCAAAATTGCTGAAGTTGATCGCCTGGCTTGTAACGAATATTTTCTGGCATAATAGACAAAGATCGGAGCAAGAATTTTTTTTTTTTTGCAGGACCAAAGCAAAGGAAAAGAAAATAGTTTTTCTAATGTGATAGTTATGAAAACGGCACAAGGAATGGATTGCGTTTTCTGTGGGCCGAGAAAGATGGCAAACGCGATTGTAATGAAATTTGTGTAGCGGTGCACAAGTATCTGCTTTGCTTAGATGTGAGACAAACTGTGCCGGGCAAAATCTCAACAAAGCTATGTTGACCATAATTGTTTATTTCATTAACCTACCTATTCTCAAAATTATTACATAATTGGACAAAAAAGCTCGTTGAAAGCTTCGCTGTTAAAAAAGCTGTTTTTGTAATAACCTGTAAAGTGTATGTTACCAGTCTGTAAACATAAGTTTACGCAGGTTTGCAAACTTAGAAGAAAATGAAAATATGTTGGAAAAACTAAATATTTTATTAAAAAAACCGCTTTTTTAACAGCGAAGCTTTCAACGTGTGCGAGAATCGCTAAAAGCTCTTTGAATGAGGTTTTTTTTCCTAACTTTGTGATATTTCTAAGAATAGATGCGTAAAACCATTAACATTACATACTTATTACCTGGTCATACTATGATGCCAGTTGATTCTATTCACAGAACTATAGAATCTTTAATTCGAAATCGCACTGTATGGGTTCCTAGCGAGTAACCTATAATTACTCGTAGTGCCACCCTTATGGATATGTATGCATGAAACATTCAGATTTTTTAAATTGAAAGAGGTTTTCAAATATTTTTTTTACAAAAAAATTTAAAATTGAATTTAATTAAAGCGCGCTCTGCCTTTTTCGACAAAAATAATATTACAATTAAATACGTCTACTTTGAAAATAGCGAGATGAAAGTTTTGAACATTGAGTTAAATCCTTCCAGTCCTCCTCTTATATACCCAAAAAAATAAGAAATTTCATCAAATAAATTTAATGATTTAAAAGTTCTTTGTATAAATGTATTCCTTCAACCATTCATACTGAACATCTTACATTAAATCATTGCAAATTCATCACTGACAAATTAAATGAAACAGATGAAGAAGAAATTTAGAAATTAACTGTATATAACAAAAAAATATAAATAACAAGACTAACTTTGGCTGTGCCGAAGTTGTAATACTCTTCACGCCCCAAATAGTGGTCCGAGGGTCTTGAAATTTATAAGGTTGTTGGATATGTGTCAGACACTGTCCAAATTTTAAGTCGATAGTACAAAAAACAAAAAAGTTTTTCTAATAAAAACCTGAATTTGCATCCAGTTTTGTATGGGGGGTTCCCCTAGTGGACCGATTCAGCTGAATGTACTGCGTATGGTTAAAAGAAAGCTCCGCGCAAAATTTCAGTTCTCTAGCTAAAAAACTGAGGGACTAGTTTGCATACATACAGACGGTCAGACAGACAGACGGATATGGCTTGATCAACTCGTCGCACTGATCTAGAATATATTCTGTGTGTTACAAACTTCATGACAAACTTATAATACTATTCAGTGCGTGAAAAGTATAATACAATAAATTAATAATTTTTTTTCCTGATTGGTTATGTAGATTTGTTTTCCTATAATCTAAAAGACAAACACTATGTACTTATTTTAACAATGAACGGAGGGATAACAATATGAAATATCCTTCCACTCAGCAACCAAAGCCCACCATACACACGTGTAATTTATATGTATATAAATAGGGGGGTAAAATAAAAATGTAATAGGTGAACTATGTTAGATCCACTGGTCTGCTTCTTTTTAAGCATCTTGTGAATTCGTGATATGGAAGGCCAGTTATTTCTACGTTGAAATGCCGCTCTAAGGATTTGTGGTATTTCCTACTAACGTAAACAATTTCCTCATGTATCATTGTTACACCGAGGTCTTTATGGATATCGTAGTTAATTATATACCAATCCGCGTTAAGAATTACTCGAAACATTTTAGATTGTTGCTTCTGCATTATGTTTATATTCGTTTTCTTGGCAGTGTACCATAGTTGATTGCCGTACGTCCATATAGTCTAAATTACACTTAAGTATAGCACTAGTTTTCCACTGGTTGAATCTAAACTATATTTACTGTTGAACAGTGAGTATAGCTGCTTAAATGTTAGTAAAAGATGGTATTTCTTCTTTTGCCCAGGTACTTTGCTACATTACTTAGTGGGATATCAGTACCTTTTATTTTGTGTCAAGGTAACTTTCGATGATTTTGCATAGGTTATTTGGTATTACAGTCTTAATTTTACTTAGAAGGCCGTGATGCCAGACTTTGTCGAAGGCTTTTTCTATATTCAGAAACACACTTACACAATACTTTTTTCATCAAGATCCCTTGAGATTTTGTGTGTTACTCTGTGAATTTGCTGAATTGTAGAGAGATTTTGTCTAAATCAGAATTGGTGGTCAGGTATTTTTTTGTTCACGTCCAGAATTGGTTAAATTCTGTCAAAGAGAAGCCATTCAAATACTTTTAATAATGAGGGCAGTAGGCTGATTGGTCTGTACGATGACGACATGGTCTCATTTTTGCCCAATTTAGGTATAGCTATTATTTCAGCTACTTTCCATAAAGTACCTTAATATCGCTTTAAAAAGGTTTCTAATATGGATTATTGTCTTCGTAGGGAGCTCTTTGAGTAACTTTCCAGCTATCATATCCTGGCGATTTTTTCAGGGAAGTGCGCTTTTCAATACAGTGTCTGACTTCGATTGGTAGACATTTTGTTTATTCTATACTGCGGTGGAGGAGTCCTGTTGTCCAAATTGGGGTTACTATTAGATTCGTTATTAGTAAAAGCTTGTTCATAATAATCAGCAAGTAGTAAAGCTTTGTCTGAGTTAGTTCGAGGCCAAGTTCCATCCGCCTTTTTGAGTGGCGGCTGGTGGATGGTACCATTCGCAAGGTGTTTATCAGCTTTCCACAAAGAAGTATTCAGTGTCAGACGTCGGAGAAGTGAACTTAAGCGACCTATTCTCAAGGCGATGACAAAAATTGTATGTCTGTTAACGCCTAACATACAATTTATATTCCTTTAAAACTCCTAGTTGGAGCATAGGGCCTCCACAAGGCTTCTCCATCGAACACGGTTCTGGGCTGTTGTTTTTGCCCGATCCCATGTGGTGTTAATATCCAATAGTTCCCACAGGGTTGAACTTCTCCAAATATTCTTTGGCCGGCCACGGCTTCTGCTTCCTTGCGGGTTCCAGTCTAGCGACATTCGCGTTATGCTTTTCTGGTTTTTTAGGGGTTCTCCGAGTAATTCTGAATATTTTTATTTTTTTTTCTGATATTGATTTTTTCCCCCAAGTTGACATGCCTGATTTTATCTTATATGTATTTGCGAATGTATGCAATTGATGGCACAATATTTTGGAAATTGATAATCTTCACAAAACTATTTTCCTGCATTGAAAATGGATCACTATGATCACGCAATGATTTTAACACATTTCCTTTTTGCATAGTTTTCATCATATTCCAAGATTTCCGCGAGCATTCAACAAATCGAAAGATTACCATTTTACAGAGCGATAACAGTGCACACAAATTAACATTTTTTTCATAAACAAACTAACACCTCCTGTGACCTCAAAAAACCATTAACAGCCAGTTAAACATATTTTTGAAAATCGATAATTTTTCACAAAACTATTGTCCGACATTGAAAATTTGATCATTATGATCACGCAATGATTTTAACACATTTATTTTTTCGTAATTTTCTTCATCTTCCAAAATTTCCGCGAGCAAAAAACAAAACACAAGATTATCCATTTTACAGAGCGATAATAGTGCACACAAATATTTAACATTTTTGTGCAATTTACGAAAGGCGTGCTCGACAGACCATCTTAGCTGAATGATAGTCGATTTCAAAAGCTTTGATGATAAGAGCTTTTTTCAAATGGAAAAATGGCTTAACAGCAACCGCATGATTATGTTAGGCGTTAACAGTATGATTTCTGTTTTGTAATATATTTGAGAATAGGTCGGTTAAGCTTGTAATGTGTAATGATTTTAGTCACATTAAAAAGAGATAAACTATACTTCAATAGGATTTAACCTGCAAGACAATGAGTTAGAACACATGGATAGGCATATACAGTTATTACGATTGTTTTCGTTAGCTGTTTGTGTTGTGCTTCGTAATCAAGCGTTCTATGAATATTAATAAGGATTTGTAGTAAATGGGCTCAAAATGAGATAGTAAATATCGCTTTCGCTCATTTACTACTCTCAATGCTCTCGAATCGAATGTTTTTTATGATTTTAATAAAACAGTTTCCAAGTAAGGCCAAAACTAATGCTGAAAAGTGACGGAAATGTTAGCAAAAATTAAGATTAGTTGCTCATCTACATGACCTTGAACTAGACATAATAGCATCGTCTTCAAATTTTCTAATTCTTTCTGAGAAGTGGATAGGTAATGAAAACGTTTTGGAGATTCCTAATTTTAATAAAGTAATTCAATATAAAAGACCACATACGAGGGCAGGCGGCGTTGCTATCTATCATAGTAAAAATGACGGATACCGTGTTGTTACTCTACAAATTGAGATCAATGCAGAGCAACTTGAATCGTCATCTAATGTGGGAGAAATATGTGCATGTGAAAGCAGCTTGGATCATGAAAACTCAATTTTAATTGTGGCAATTTATATATCTCCCAACCAACAATAAATTCAATTATTGAATTTATTCACGTAAATTTGATGAAGTACACACCGGAAGTATCGCGGATTCTTAAAGAAGATCATGATAAAATTCCAATGATTTTATCCGGCTATTTTAATAATAATTTTGCATTGGAAATAGCGCTCCCATTAATTAAGTTCCTCAACGCTAATTTAAATCTAAAATTATTCAGCAGCCTGAATCGACAACAAGGTCAAAAACTGTAAATGACGCTGTGTTTCTAAAATACACTGATAACATACAAACCAAACCTTTTATTTCATATTATAGCTATCATAAGCCACTTGTATTTTTCCTTGAAATTGAAAACAAGGAATAAAAAATAAAAAAAAATTTAAATAACTTTTAAACTTGGTACCAATTTTTAAATAAATGAACTCTAGGATTATCCCACTTCTAATGATGCACTTGTCTCATTATCTTGCAGTTTTGTTTCCTGAAGGTTTCACTTCTACCGTGTGTGAACTACACACATGATTTTTTTTTATTTTGCCGAAAAAATGAAAGCTAAGCAAAAATGTCTGTTGCTATTTTGAAACCCTGCTTCAAAGTGCAAATACGCAGCAACAACCACAGAAGGATTTGTTGCAATTGAAAACGAAGACGATTCGGATAATGGAAATAAAATGCTCCGCTCTTTAATTTGTTTTCTTTTTTGATTTTCATAGAATCTTATCTTCGGATCACAGAAACTTATAGCCTTTTCACACTGGGGCATGATTCAAATCAATGGTGATGCAGCGCTGCCATCCGTATCAAAATCGAAAACAACCACAATATTTTCGATTGTTTTTCTCCTTTTTTATTACTCTCCAACATAAAACAGCTGATCATCGCACAAAGCAATTTGAAGTAAATTTTAAATTGTAATTCTTTTTTAAATTTTAATAAAATAAGTAGCAGGAATGAAAATGGAAGCTGCAAGAATTATTTGCATACATTGCGAATTGTCTTAATCATGTATTTTTCAAACAATTTCCATTTTAATTTTTCACAATTAGCCACAACGTTCCGTTTGTATGTATAACCAAAACAAAAAAAAAGCCGTTCTTGATTCTAAATTGACAATCTGAACGATAAGATACAAAATCGTGATTCAGTGCAGTATGAAGAGGCTATTACATAGAAAAGTAAAGATTTTTTAAAAATTCCCCCTCTTTTGTTCGCTTAACGAAATCACTTTAAAATACAAGATTTTTCAAGAATTGTATTAGTAAGGGAGCTAGCAGTTCCAGTAATCGGAGATCTCTAATTTTAGCTGCGTATGCCAAAAAAACGCGTCTGTACCAACTCGATACGGATTTTGGTATTCGACGCACGGTCATTAGGCCAACTTGCGTACAAGGCGTTACAAAGTCTAAGATCTTTGACAATATTCTGATTTTGCATTTCTTTAATAAAATGATTTCTTGAAAACACTCTTGGCTCAACATTTGATTTAATCGAACTAATTGTTTCCTTTTGATTTTAATAACTCAGAGTTTTTCATTTTTTATTTCATTTCAGTTGGCAACTCGTTCTATTGAGCCATCATTTGGATTATTATTTGGTGATCTATTGACTGATCTCAATGTAGGAACAACAGGCGCAGCTGTGATAATAAGTACCTTAGATGTATGCATGAATTTCTCGGGTCTTTTTGTGGGACCATTGCTCAAAGAGTTCTCTTATCGGAAGGTAGCCATTGCTGGTTCACTATTATGCGGTTTAGGGCTCGCATTAACTTCACCAGCGTCCAGTATGGCACACATATTGGGCACATATTCTGTAATAAATGGTATCGGTGTTGGTCTCTCAACGTCGGCAGCCTTCGTTGCACTTAATCATTACTTTAAATATAAACGTGGTCAAGCTGTGGGTTTATCAATGGCTGGTACAGCATTAGGTATGCTTATTATGCCACAATTGGTGCGTATTTTACTCGAAGCATATGGTTTTCGTGGTGCCGTCCTTATGTTAGCAGGTGTTGCATTGAATGCCACAGTTGGTTCAGTTTTATTACAACCCGTAAAATGGCATATGAAAGAAGAATTCGAAGATGAAGAATTAGTGAATGTTTCCGCACAACCAACACTACAACCATTGACACCATCTACGACAACAGCACCACCTGAATTTCATGTGATTAAAGAAGATGGTACCGAAGAGGATGCCTTGCCTGAAATGAATACATTGCTCTTCAATAAACACAATCATAATCAACAGAAAATGCGTAAAAATTATTCCGAAATGGCAATGAATACCATGAATGGTACACGATTGGGTTTGCCCAAACGTCCAACGTTTCCACGCATCATGTCTCTGGCTGGTGTACAATCAGCAAATACTGGCGAATCTGGAGGCTATCCATCTCAGGCTGAAATTAATGCAACTGAATTACGTTTCCGTAAACAGTCAGTTACATCAAATCTATCCTACATGGATTTTACTGGTTCGATATTGCAAGTCCATTTAAATACTGGTGACGACGAATTTGAACAAAATGATCGTCAATTAAAGGCAGTGAACACCACCGCTGGTGGCATATCTAGTATACATCGTGATTCATTTATTAAAATGAAACCAACTGAGATGGATAAACAAGCTGAAGCTGAAGCAACTGAACCAGATGAAAACGATAAAGCTGCCAATGAAAAGAAACCAAATTTTTTTCGACGTTTCGCTACATTGATGGATGTTGACTTACTCAAAGATAAATTGTTTTTGAATTTATTATTTGGATTATCCATTTTTTATGTCGCTGAGATGAATTTCAAAATGGTGACGCCATTTTTCTTTGCCAATTTGGGATATAAAAAGGCTGATGTCGCTTATTGTTTATCCATAACGGCAATAAGTGATATTTGTACGTATTGTATTGCCACCAATATTCGATCGTACAACAGTACGTAAACGTACAGTATTCTTGGTTTCTATCATTTTTGTGGCAATAACACGTTCAAGTAAGTCAAACTACAATAGGATAAGAAATAAAGTAAAAGATTTTAGATTTCATTATATTATTAAAGAAATCGGGATAATTAAATTGAAAACATCATCATGCTTCCACTACAAACATGTCCTCCGTTTTGAAGACAAAGGTCCAGTTTAGACTTATACACAATTATACAAACATATTAAATTCAAACTCTTTTAGATTTTTTAATATTGTATTATTGAAGACAAAGGCATTTCTTTAACTTCAAGAAATAGTCCAGAA
The DNA here is from genome assembly GCA_035041805.1 of Amiota mariae. Classification (NCBI taxonomy): domain Eukaryota; kingdom Metazoa; phylum Arthropoda; class Insecta; order Diptera; family Drosophilidae; genus Amiota; species Amiota mariae. The sequence continues at coordinate 162,972 of JAWNKV010000776.1, forward strand.
AGAGTATAATTAAGGACGTGCTGAATATTTACAATAAACTTGATCTAATCCACAGCCAATACAATACTTCCATAAAGAGGCAGTTCAGGAGAAAACAAGTTCCTGAGTTTTTTGACCATCCGTGGTACCAGAAAAAAAATAAATGCTTATGTATGTCATTCTTAATGATGCAACTATAAGTATTTCTATCCCTTCCGACAAGGACCTGGCAATATTTAATGCCCACAGATCAAGCGAGCTTATGTCCCACAATCACAAAAAATTAAACGAATGCACAATAGAGTAAGAGCTTTGCTGAAACAAACCGCGCATAATAGCGCATAAATTTATGTGGCTTCACTTTTACCGCTCATTACTCATTTATAGACATTACACCACACATACAACACTTAGGTAATTAACGGATGTCGCCTAAAAAACTCAACTACTTTTCAAAATACCAAACTCATTTAAATTTCTTAAATCATCATATAGGGAATACTCACATGATGTACAAAAAAGGCTTGAGGTTTTGTTTTAGTAACTTTGAAGCTTTATTGAGAGAAATTAGTACAATGCATTTTATTTGAAAGTATTGTCCATTTAACTACGACTATTCCCCATCTTTCTTTTGAGGCAATCAAATTATCATCCTAATTTTTTAGATCTTCACAAGAAGCAAAAGTGGCAAACAACAGTCAACCATTTCATTTGGTCTTCAAAAAAACGATTTTCAAATGACCAAATGAAAAAGGGATGAAAAAGATGTGTTCGATTATGATTTTTATTTTTTTCTGTCTTCGCTCAACGAAATAGCAATTTTTATGTTTTTATACGCACTCGTCTTCCACTGACTGACTGAAAGAAATTATTCAAAAAGTATTTTCCGTCGTTTTTTTTGGATACACCAAGCAGGTGTAAGTCTTTTAAAGATCCCAACAGACTGACCTACTAGAATGCATAATTCACAGGATAAGCAGTCTCATGTGTTGCATACGTACTAAAACAACCCCAGGACTACACTGTTTTTGGTGTAAGGTTTCCACCTTCTGCAGTCATGATTAACTCTATGAAATGTACAAACCGGGAACAATCCATGAGAACATGATGAGCAATTTCTCGCTACAGAACAGGCAATGTGGGTCATTTACATGCTTGAATTTATTCAAATACTCCTGGAATCATTCATGCCCAGTGCGTCAGATGGTAGTTCAGCGTACCATGTTTACTAGACGCCCAAAAACTGATGTTGGGAATTGTCATGAACGTCTAACGCCCCTTTATTAAGCTTTGCCACCGCCGCTGCCACGAGTCTGTTGGTCTGATTTTCTGGCCATGTGCACGTTTATCTCGTCATCTGAGACCGTTCGAAACGCACAGCATATCCTGTGCTTAGTTGCACATGACCACACTGGTGCAGCTTACCGGATAATTGATTTGCTGACAGCCGCAAGCAACTCACGCACTAGTTGTCTAGTATCTTGCCCATTGTGTCCAGCATACACAGTGACCTGTAAGATGACGGCTGATCCGGCGGCTTACCCCCCTCGGTATCAACACCAGCCTCTGCCGCTTCCAACAGGAGGGAAAGATACTCTCTTCAAAGCAAGCATTCAGCACTATACGGAAGACCTCTGTATTCTCCGTATTGCGTACTTCAAGACACTGTTTGGGTTTTGGATGGATGCGGGCTGCACAGATGGCGGGGAAGGCGCTGGTTTCTCAAGTTGGGTTATCGCCTTTTCTGGTGGGAGCTGTGTATCTGGCATTACCAACCGCGTACTGGGATTGATTTCGGTAGTTAGCCCCCACCACATGATCCGCTTGCACTGTTGTCAATACCCTCCCAAGCAGTTTCATTATTGTGGCAACTAGGTTCACATTCCTTTTGGACTCCATTGAGCTCGTAAGCTCTTTGAGCTTCAAGTCCATTTCCTGCAGAGTACCTGCTACCTTGTTGTTAGGCAAGAAGTATTCATGTGGGCCTTCTTCAGTTTGTCGTTTTGATGTAGTCCTCTTAGATGACGCAGATTTCACCAACTCTTACACCTGCAATGTGGCTGCATTTTCCTCTGGAGTATTTGTTATAACCACGCTAAGTTCATCCTTAAACGGTGAAGGTCCATCCCTCTCAAACTCATTGCCTCACGTCAATGTCTGTGGGTCAGGGGATCGCCTCGGTGGAGAACGGCACATTCGGCTGCTTCTCCTAAAAGCTCTGTCTTCATTGTTTCCTAAACTTGACACATTATCTGCTATAGGAACCAAGCTGGCCGTTTCCGTAGTAGTATTAGTTCCAATATTTCTGTCCATGATTTCATATTTCGCCAGCTCATCGTGTGCAGGAGGGCTGGCCGAAATACTCAGGAACGCGAATACCCTTGGGCGCACAGTCCCCCTACCCCAGTTCCCGGAGGCCTGACCTTCGCTTATCGGAATGCATGATCGGACTCGAACACACCAGGGGCACCGTAATCCATTTAACTGTCTCCAATGCACAATCCCTGGCCAGGGTCCAAAGCAGCTGGTTGCAACCCCACGCCTGCAGCATCGGCAGAGAACGCTCACATCACCCCATCACCAACACTAGCGGAAGAGCTAACAATGATTCCGGAGACTCCCAGCGCGACGTGACGGGGAACGGTCAACTCATTGCGTTTTAGACCTACCGCCAGGCATTCACCTCTACCGACCTATTAGGTACAGACGCAAACAAAAAGGCCACCAATCTGGCCTTAGAGTTTCGGAGAGCTTTTTATGAGGGCGGCTCACTCTTGCCCCGTCAAGAAAATTTCACAAAGATGTGTAGCCTTTTTGCTACCTGCATGGTTTTGCAACCCTCCCTCTTACATACTCACTGAACTCGCATCACACAACAACAAAAAGAGATCTTTTCGCTTGTGACTCCTGTTTCGTTTCGTCCATCAATTATTTGGCTAGAGATTGATCAAAAAGTTTTTTTTCAGACCGCATTGAATATAAAGGTTGACTGTTATTTGCAACCTCTGGTAAGAAGTGAAGTGCTGCTTGGCCAGACCATGCGCCATCGACCGGAACACATGGTAGTTGGAAAGATCAATCAGCAGTTATTTTATCACAGAATGTGGTTAAGAGGTGCTGTTTTAAATAATTTTGTTACGGAAATGTGTTACGCGATAGCGAAGAAGTCGAGGAGGAGAGAAGAAAGAAATAATTATAGAGCTGATAAAGCAGAAATAAGTTAAGGTGTATGTATGAATGTGTATGGACAAGCAGCGAAAGAAATAAATACAAGGAAGAATAATAAGGCAGTTAAAGAGCTGGTAAAGCAGAAATTAGTTATACCCGATTCATCCTGCTTATAAGCAAATTGTTTTGTTATCAAATCAAAAAATTACTAAAATTCAACAACAACAACAGTCAAATGACCGAATTTCAGTGTTACTTTGGATACTTTCAAGCGAAATTTTTTATGCTGCAAAAGAGAAAGCGAACATTTCTGCTGCCAGGGCTGGAAAACTTTGAGTAAAACTGCCAAGTTTTTGGTCATATCTGTCTTTTTCTGGTCATTCTCGACATTAAACTGCTGATCGTTGCACAAAACAATTTGAAGAAAATTTTAAATTATAATATTTTTTTTTTAAAATCAGTCAAGTGTGAGTCGGACTCGCACACGGAGGGTTCCGTACCATCGTACAAGATTTTTTGCTTAAAAAATTAAATTATGTGCATATTTAACAGCCTAAAAGTATACTACAAATAACAGCTTAAAAGTATATTACAACAAACAAAAATTTGTTAAACAAAACGTTAAATTAAAGAACAATGCTTCTAAAAATGTGTATTTTTAGTATTTGTCGTTCTACACACTGTGAAAATTTCAACTCTCTACCTATTACGGTTCCTGAGATAGAGCAGGAGACGGACGGACGGACATCGAACGAAAGAAATGGCATACATGATACACGGAGATTTCTTGTAAACGTTAAATCAAAACAGGGTATTTCCTAACGTAGTTGGAGAAGTTTCGATATGAGATAAATTAAACTCGCTGAACATTAAGTTCGGCAACGAGCGATCTTGAATGAGATTAACATTAAAATATCCGACTATCATGATTGGTGTAGTGAGATCTGATTCGAGGTATAGTATCCCTCTAGTAGTCCGATTCGGCTGATTGCAAATCTACAGCATCTAGTGAAAGAAAACTTCGCGGACAAGTTTCATTATTAGTTAAAAGTAGGCAATGGTAGCTTGCATACATATTATGAACATGACTTAATCAAAACATCTTGTCGAGCTGATCAAAAACATATATACATTATGAGGTCTCCGATGTCTTCTTCTGTGTGTTACAAACTTATAATGTTGTAGTATTTACTGCGTGAACAGTATAAAAATATGTAATGATAATAAAAAAAAAAAACGAATTGAATGAAATGCGCTGAGCACGCATAACCAATGAAAGGGAGTTAAAAGAATGAACACGTTGTTGCTGCATTCATATACATTATATCCCTATTATCTACTCACTTAAATTCAAACATCAAATATAAATAAGTAAAAATGAAGACTGGCTCGTTGACTCTTTGGTTAGTGCGCCAAGCTAACGTCCTAGAGTCGCGGTTCGATTCCCGCTCAAGTCTGCTCCTGTACTTTCTTATATCCTCCAATCTTTCTTACTCTCCCTCTGAGCTGAAGGCCTTTGTCGCTGTTGCTCATATTAATAACTAAATTATAATTTATGATTACAATCTTAGTTCTAAATAAATAAATAAGTAAAAATGTTTTGTAAACATGGTGATGATAATGATCAACAAATAAACATGATGATTATAATGATCTTTGATCTTTTAACTACCGATTGGTGTAATAAATTTTGGATGTGGACAATAGTTATGCAACTACAACACTAAACTGTGTAGCTATTTTTCCTATCGTAAATTTTTTTAGAATTACCCCTAGTAGCAAAAACAAAAACGTATTCACGTCAAGAACAGCTGTTTTATAAGCAGTGTGAATCGGGCATTAATCGATATTTATGAGTATGTGTGCGGTTTAACGAACAGGCCGTTTGGCCTCCGTTGTTGCCAAGTATTTGCTACAAGGCGGAAAAGTTACAGTTGTACTCTGCGAGGAGTTGAACCTTTCTGGTCACTTCTACAGAAACAAGATAAAGTACTTGGCCTAAATGCGCAAACGTTGCAATGTCAACCCAGCGCGTGGTCCATTGCAATTCCGTGCTCGATCAAGGATTTTCTATAAGGTTGTTCGAGGCATGATCCCACACAAAACAAAGCTTGGCCAGGCTGCTCTATCACGGCTGCGTGTCTTCGATGGTATCCCATCACCGTACGACAAGCGTCGTCGCGATGTTGTGCCAATCGCATTGTGTGTCCTCACCCTCCGCTCTGACCGTAAGTACTGCCAGGTTGGCCGTCTCTCGCACGAAGTTGGCTGCACTACCAGGATGTTGTCAAGAGTCTGAAACGCAAGCGTCAGGCCAAGCTCCAAATCACTCTGAAGCACAACAAACAAATGAAGAAACTCACAGTGCAAGCACGCGAGAACATCGCCAAGGTTGCTGAGCCGTTCAACAAGATCATCCAGTCTTATGGCTACGAAGTTTAAGATGACGTTTATAATATAACAACAACAAAAGAAAGGAAAATATGTTTTTTAAAATAAAACAAATAAGTTTACATGACAAAAACAAGCATCGAAAGAAAAAGGTCCTACATAATGATTGAATCAATCAAGAACGTTATCATTGAACAGAAATATCAATATTACTTTGACTTTGCTCAAACCACGATTCAGTTACTCAGTCACCGCCACACACGGTCAATTATGCTTGAATTTATCGGTATCGCTCTTAATTGATTCAATCATGTAGGGCCTAGAAAGGATAATAAAGTACAATAGTTAAAGCTGGAGATACACAAACGACGTGTATCTTGCATCAATCAAATCAGCTTTTGCTGCGTTCGTGCGGCAAAAGACAAAAGTTGAAATGTATGAATTCGTAATGGAAGCGAGTTACATAGCTTGGTCGCGGAACGCTACAACGTCAAAAGTTGAGCAACTTCAACAGAAAACAGTATTGGTAAATGGGAAAAGAACTGGTTTGTGAACCAAAAAACAGCTGTTTGGGCACCAAAAGAACTGCTTGATCGCGTGTTGAATGACAAAAAACTTTTTTGGCAAATGGCAATTTCTTTGCAGTATTTATGTTACATTTGATGTCAGACCTTCCTATCTAATTAAAAAATTATTCCAATTCAATTTATTACATTCAACTTTTAATACGTTTTTCTTCAATAATTAATTACTTTATTTTGAGAATCACAGCTGTTTTTTGTTTACTGAAGTCAATAACGCTGAAGTGGTTTGTGTACCTCCAGCTTAAAGTGATGGTAAAGCAGAAAAAAGTGTTAGGAATTGCATGTCACATTACTTAATTATTTCATATTCAATTATTTTATTAATAAAAAGAAATGTATCTACATGATGTATCATTACATCGATGTTTCGTCCAGCACTGTGCAGATATTATTACCACAAATTGAAATGTGAAAGCGTACAAGTCGAGTGTGTGTATTTATATGGACATTTACAATGATTGCAAAGACCATATATACCATGGTGTAAGAAATAGAGGTGATGCAAATTTTTTATCGTAATTTTCGCTCTCAATATGGTCCTTATATTATTGTCTCATTTATTAATTTTTACGCCGCACAACACTATCATATGTTCATTGTTTACATATGTGATAATGTACATATTTAACTGCCTGAAAATTTTATGAAATATACAAAAGTTGCTGTTTTGTTTTTTAATTTATTGTTTTATTCAAATTTTTGTATGTCCGGCATTGGGTCATTGATCAAAGCGCAAACAATTGACTTTATAACACAAATTTTTACATTTTCAATGCATTTTCACGTTATGTTCAACACTAAATGCGTGTTTTTCAGCTTTTTAGTACACTGATAATCCTTATTTAGTAAAAATTGAGAGAACAATTTTTGAGAGCGTAACAGGCCAAATTGGCATCACCTCTATTTCTTACACCATTATTGCTGTGTACCCTATCTTACTCTCTCCATCTCTCCGACTCGCTCAACTCGCGTCACACAACAACAAAAACAGATATCTTCGCTTGTGACTTTTGTTTCGTTTCATCTGTCAATAACAGCTTTTTGGTGCTAGATAGATCATAACGTTTTTTGCAACTGTTGTTGTACGCAGACGGTTTTTTTTCCCAACGAGAAACAAACGGTCGCTGACTTTTAAACAACAAAACG
>JAWNKV010000777.1:0-16003 GCA_035041805.1 Amiota mariae
CTTAAATGCTCTAGATCGCAATGGTATTTGGTTAGCGCTAAGCGATAGAGGAGTCCCGCAAAAAATCGTCAACATCATCAAGGCCAGCTACGAAGACTCCACTAGCCGTGGACAGCTAAATGAGTCTTTTGCATGGAAGAGCGGTATTAAGCAAGGATGTGCGCTATCTCCGATGTTGTTTATCAACGTCCTGGATTTAGTCCTTGAATCTTCAGAAATCGAAAACATAGGACTCAACTGGAAGTTGCACAGAAAATTAAGCGACTTGGAATACGCCGACGATGTATCACTGCTAACGAATCGCTGTTCGAATATGCAAACCCAACTAGACAAATTTACTGTGGAGTCTAAAAAAGTGGAATTGAATAGTAACTGCATGAAGACCAAGAGCATGCGATTAAATACCACTACTAGCACCTATCTTACAATCGAAGATAACAACATCGAAGAGGTTGAACGTTTTGAATATCTTGGTAGCCAAATAACAACAAATGGGGGAACCCATATCGATATAGAGTGTAGAATTCAAAAAGCCAAGGCCGCATTTGGGAGACTAAGAAACTTCTGGAGAGCTAAACATGTCCACCAGAAGATGAAAATAAAAATGTGTAACGCTTGTGTAAAATCTGTCTTGCTTTATGGCTGTGAAACTTGGCATACTACAACTACAAACATGAGGAAACTACAAACGTTCATCAACCGATGTCTACGTACTATTCTGCAAATCTGGTGGCTAAGAATTATTAGCAATCAGCGACTCTGGAAACGAAAATACGGTTGGCTGGGACATACGCTTCGCAAAAATAACGACGAAATACCCCATGCCATATTGGAATGGAACCCTCAAGGGACGAGGTCCAGAGGAAGACCGAAATTGACGTGGAAATGAACTGTTGCGGCTGAAACAAGAAAATCTATGAGCGAACTTCGCGCATTAGCACGCAATAGAGACGGATGGAAATCCTTTGTTAATCAACTTTGTGAATAGACTATGTTTATAATTTCTTTAAATTGTAAATACGTCATAATAATAATAAATAAATAATTGTAATCAATAAAAAGGTGTATTGCGTTTTATTTCTTTATCAATTAATTATTCAACGTAATTCGCGGCTTCTGATTAAATTACGGATTTAAGTTATGTACAACACAAAAAATCATAAAAATTAACAAAAAAAAAGCCATCCTTACAAATGTATATAAAGTCCGCGAAAAAAGTAAATAGGGCAAACAGTTTTTATGTGGTGTTGACCACAAAATGCTTTGTTTTTTTATTCTTCTTCCTCCCATATTTCATTTGCAAATTTTTTATCGCGATGAGCAATGGGATTTGGAAAAGTACCGCTATGTTGTCCCGTTATGTTTATTAATAGCCGGCAATGTTTGCTTTTGTGAAGGAAATAAGAAAAATTTATTATTATTCGTAGTCATTTTTATCATTGAAGAAATGTCGAATTTCACTCATTTAAGTGATGAACACCAGAAAACCATGGGAAGAATAAAATTTCTTGCAGTCAACGAAAACATTAGCGCATTGCAAATTCGGCAAAATTTGTCTCTCCCGATATCCACCCGCTAGTACAACAAATTCTTCAAAGCTTGGAAAACATTTCATATGAAAAAAATTTGTTAAACCAGAGCTACTCCCTACACATAAAATTGCACGAGTCCAGTGTGCCGAGAGGCTATTTGGGATAATGGAGTGGAGAAATGTTATTTTTAGCGATGAGAAAAAGTTTAATTTGGATGGGCCAGATGGCTACCGTAATTATTATCGCGATATACGAAGTCCTAAGAAGATCCACGTGTCGAGAAACTTCCACGGTGGGTCCCTTATGATTTGGGCTGCATTCGGCTATAATGGGAACACTCCAATGTGTTTCATAACTCATAGAATGAATTCTGAAAAATACTATATATTGAGCTCTTAGGGGAGAGATGGATCTTCCAGCAGGATAATGCTTCCATCCATAATTCAAAGCACACAAAAGATTTTCTTGCATCTAGGAATGGCCGGCACGCAGACCTTAATCCTATTGAGAACCTCTGAAGCATCCTATCCCAGAGAGTTTCCGCAAATGGAAAACAGTTTAACAGTCTAAAAGACTTAAAAGTTGCTATTCTTCTGGAATGGGCCAAATTGGACATTACATTGTTTCAAAATCTAGTTAATTCCATGTCAGCACGTATTGTAAAAGTGTTGAAAAGTAAAGGATGCTCCATTTAAGATATCTGGATGTTTCATAGCCGGTTTGTTTTTTTTTTAATTGGATTAACACTGAATTTACCAATCTGTCATGGCAGAGCAGCAACCTATAACTGGGCTTTGGAAAGACTCGCTTTTCGACGAGAAATGTTCCTGGAAGTATTCCGCACCCAAGAACTTCGTGTGGGCTCTTCCGAGCAGCTGACAGAAAGACTGACAGACAGCTGTCCTTAGCCTGTGATGACGCGATGCCCAGGAGAGTGCAGGTTAGCCGCAGGCAAGAATGACGACAGGAGCGGCAACGACGAACCACACAAGCAACGACGTAAGCTTCTAGTAAAGACGAAGAATATCGAGAGTCAATGTTAGACGAACGCTGAAAGATGTAAGACGCCCAAGTGAAAGACGCGAGAAACAACACTTTATACATTAACTAAAACTATATAAAACCTAAACTTTGTCAATTGAACTGAATCCTATATTAATTAAAACTTAATAAAACTAAAAACATTATTACTTCAATAAATCCTACATAAATCCCTGGGGCACAGCATACATGATGGTCATGTCGAAAGTTAAAGGTTGCAGAGTACCGCAGTCCATTTGCCTAGTAATGCTCAACAATATAGTGAGAACACTGTTCCCGGCAGTGATCTCAGTTCTAGCAGAAATGCCTGAGCAACGACTTTCTGAAGGTATTCCCAATATAAGTGCTGAGGAACTGTACCGAGTGAGCGCTAAAGTCCAAGATAGGAAGACTCCGGGTCTTGATGGGTTGCCGAATAAAGCCCTAAAAGCGGCTATTTTCAATGTTCCAGGAGTCTTTCTTCAGGTTTTCAATCAATGCTTTCAGGACAGAGTTTTTCCCAAAAGATGGCGGCATCAAAGACTGGTCCTTATACCAAAAGCTGGTAAACCACTCAACGAGGCGTCGTCGTATCGACCGATATGTTTGCTGGATACTGTGGGCAAAGTTTTGTAAACGATTGTCTGCAACAGACTGGAGCAAAGCGTGACCGAGGGTCCGCTCGTAGAACAGGAGCGCCAATGTACCTATAAAGCATGATCAAGACCTATTTGTCGGAGAGGTACTTGCACTACGATAGCGACGATGGAAAGAAAATTTACAGAGTTACGGCAGGGGTTCCTTAGGGTTCGGTGCTGGGTCCACTTTTATGGAACCTAGTGTATGATCAGGTCTTGCGGTTGCAGCTCCCCGAAAATTGTACTTCGGTAGGTTTTGCAGATGACCTATGTCTGATAGTAACGGGTAAGGAGATTAGAGACATTGAGCAATCGGTAAACTCGGCTATTAGCACGATTACAGCATGGCTTAGGTCTTCGAAACTGTCCCTGGCAGAGCAGAAGACGGAGTTGGTTCTGGTCACTAGCAGAAGGCGCATAGAATAGTTGGTGAACATGAAGTATGGTTTAAAAAAGCGGTAAATTACCTAGGTGTAATGCTGGACAACAGGCTGTCGTATAAGTAGAACATAATATACGTGAAGCATAAAGCTGCAAGAGCCCAAAATGCCTTATCCAGGATGCTGCCAAACGTCGGAGGCCCTAAGGCAGACAAGCGCTGGGTATTATCAAGGGTGGTAAGATCAATTATGCTGTACGCTGTCCCCTGGTCCGAATCGCTGAGGGCTACTAGTTACTCGAAAATTCTGTCGACTATCTATAGGCTCTCAGCGCTGAGAACTGTATCGGGTTTTCGAACGATCTCAGATGATGCGGCATTGGTGTTAGCGGGAATGATTCCCATTGATATACTGGCTGACGAAATGCAGACTCTACGAGACGCATCAAGGGCGACCAGATATTGGAGCAAGAAGGCGGGAGCGGCAAACCTCAATCTCGCTTTGGCAGGAGAGATGGCTAAACGCCGATAATGGTAGATGGACCTTCAGACTCATATCGGACATTACAAAATGGTTGAGCAGGAAGAACGGCAAAACCAACTACCACATAACCCAGTTCTTGTCTGGACATAGTGGATACAGGTGGTACCTGTACAGGATTGGGCACGACAACACATCAAGGTGCCCACTGTGTGACGTACCTTTTAAATGTGCTCGGTTTCCAGTTCCGGAAGGCTACCCGCATGAACCCGAAAGCACGTTGGAGTTCATGTTAGCATCTTCAACCAACTGGAACCTGATCTGTGAGCGCATGACAACTATTTAGCTGGAGCTGCGTTGTCTTGAGAGGGCGAGGCGAACTCCGCAGTCGTAGAGGAGAGCACACTCTCCCTCAGAATAGCTGAACGCTATTGACATATTGTGTGTGTGTTATGGGGGAGTGAAGGTGTGTTTTTGGTGAGCTCCGTCCAAATCCTGGAAAACGAGCATATTGTGAGTGATGTGAATCGGTGAAAGTGCCACAAAGAGTTTTACTTACCTGTTGGAGCCAAGTGCGCATGGAGTCAGTGTTACTGGCGCTAGGCAGTGATGTTGTTTCAGTGTTTTTACTTTTTCTGCTAATTTGTGTAAAATTATGGTTAAATTTAATTTTCACACAAATGTGGGAATGAGACAACTGCTAATCGCAGGTTAGTGGTGGAACTTTTTCACGAGTAACCTAAATATCGTTACTCTGAAAAAGGGACACGATGAATATGTGCGTAGTACATCAACGCCTACAAAGTACACAAATTACAAAAATTACACAAATTACACATTCCCACAGACACACACACATACCAACCACGAGAATGCTTCGGCAGAACATATACTAAAATTGGAACGATACAGAGAAGATTAGCATGGCCCCTGCGCAAGGATGACACGCAAAATCGTGAAGCGTTCCACATTTTTAAAACACACACACACACACACACACACACACACACACACACAAGAAGCGGGGGTGCAACTGCAAGGTAATGTTGTTGATTGGCTTTAACCTGGCGAAGTCCAGCACTATCCTTGTGGGTACACCCCAAGTAGCTCGCAGCCTCCACGTGGCGCTTCTGGACGATGACCAATCTGACATCCGTCAGTTGGTTAGCTGATGCGAGAAGGCGAAAAAACCCAGGCGCGACGGTTCCCAGAATGGGCGGCTTCCTGGTCAGCGTCTGTTCCCATGTCAGGGGCGGCTGTATTAGACCTGGCTGAAGGTAAACGGCTATGGGTAGGATCCCAGACAGAAAAACAAAAATGGAAGTACCAAAAAGTGCGACTATTACGGTGCAAGGTGTCGGAAGCCTAGTACCGGCGGCTATGGTGGGTGAGAAAGCGGGCCCCCAGTCGTCGAGATCCTATGACCGCAGTGATGCAGGAGTGGCCAACTTGGCTCCTGTATCATCGAATGCTACAAGTTCAGACTTTTTGACTGTCACGGACCCTTTTAGGAAGAGCACGAAGACACCGCGCTCCCCTATGGAGACAGAGCAGGCAACGGGTCGAACGGCGGTACCGCCAACAGTGGAAGAAGAGAGTGGCGATGTAGACGTGCTGGAAGCAGACGGTCCCAGCACTCCATTTCTACTTAGCCCCCAATCCAACAGGCGAAACGTAACCGAGGGTGGAGCTGACTCCTTTAAAAAGCTCGGTGGGAAAATCGAAGAGTTGGTCGCAATGCTGGAAAATGGCAAAAGAAGATCTGTCCACCAGCCAATGAGAGATACAATCGATAGTATTAGTCGACTGTATCTCTTGGCAGTACAGGAGATAGCGGATTATGGCGAAACTGCTCCAGGGGAAAAAACAAGAGAGAGTTTTGCGCAGACAACGCCCAGCTTATGCGGAGCTAGCGCTCATACGTCGCCGCTGGCTTCGGGCGAACCATCCCAAAAACGCCATCCTGGCAAAACGGGGCTCCCATCAGGTCCTCGTGTAAAGGATAAACCACCGAAGGTGCAACCCAATCGACAAACGGGAGGAGATAACATCGGCGTGGGGAAAAAGCAACCCACTTCAAAAGGAGGGCAAAGCGCACCTAAAGCACCGCAGCTTGATCAATGGCAAACGGTTGGAAAACCAAAGAAGAAAAGTGTGCAGATTGCTGGTTTCAGGAAGCATATAAAACCAGATGCTTTGGTTATCCATCGACATGAGGGGGGTACTTATGCTGATATCCTGAAAAGGATGAAAACCGACCCGAATTGTGGTGGCCTTACAGAGTCGGTGCATAGGGTTCGCAGAACGCAAAATGGTGACCTTCTGCTAGAGCTAAAGACGAAAGGCGCGGAGACAGAAGAGCTGAGGGTTATGGTCAGTGGCACCCTAGGGCAAGATGCGTCGGTCAGATCTTTGAGCCAAAAAACGACGATAGAGGTCAGGGACATCGACGAAATCACCACCAAGGACGAAATACGTGATTGTATATTGGAGCGGTTTAGACAAGCTGATGTTCAGAGTTTGGACGTCACTAGTCTAAGACGGTCGTATGCTGGCACCCAAACTGCAACGATCTCTTTGCAGACAAAGGCGGCGAATATACTCCTCAAGGCTGGTAAGGTGAAGATTGGCTGGGTTACCTGCCGTATAAGATCAAACGTGGCATTGAAGAAGTGCTTCAAATGCTTAGAGTACGGTCATATATCTCGATCATGTAAGAATGAGGATAGGTCAAGGTGCTGCATAAGGTGTGGCGTGGAGGGACACATAGCAAAAAATTGCAGTAGTAGCCCGAGATGCATGTTGTGTGCCAAAAAAGATCCGACGATGGCAAATCACGTGGCGGGATGCAAAACCTGCCCGGTATTTAAAGAGGCATTGCAAACCAGGAAGGTATGAAGGTAATTCAAATCAACCTGAATCACTGTCAAGCAGCGCAGGACCTTCTGCAAAGAACCATAGCGGAAGAGAAGGCAGACGTAGTTCTGGTAAGTGAGCCTTACACGAAGCGCAATGAGTCAGTTTGGTTTGAAGATACCGAAGGTGTTGCTGCAATATGGGCGTGTGGGTCATACGCATTCGAGGACGATGGTACCCGTGCTGCTAACTTTGTTCGCACGAAAATCGGGGGCATTCACTTCTTCAGCTGTTACGCACGCCCAAGCATGACAGCTTCAGACTTCGAACACTTTCTCCACGAACTAGTGACGGAAGCCCGAGGTAGATCTCCAGTGATAATCGCAGGAGACTTCAATGCCTGGTCAACGGAGTGGGGAAGCAGATCTACCAACGCAAGGGGCCAAACGCTTCTGGAAGCTGTGGCAAGCCTCGATATAGTTCTGCTCAACAAAGGTTCTACGGCCACGTATAGGAAAGCGGGCAGAGAGTCAGTCATAGACATTACCTTTGCAACTAGCAGCGTAGAAACAAACGCGAAGTGGGTGGTGAGTGAAGGATACACCCATAGCGATCATCAGGCCATTCTGATCGACATAGGACGAGGTTCTAGAGTTGTGCAGCAACCTATAACTGGGCCTAGGTGGAAAGACTCATTGTGTGACGAGGAAATGTTCCTGGAAGTATTCCGAACACAAGAACTCGGCGTGGGCTCTTCCGATCAATTGGCGGACAGATTGTCAAACTTGCTGTCCATAGCCTGTGATGCCGCTATGCCTAGGAGAATCCAGGTCAGACGCAGACCAGCATGCCACTGGTGGAATGGCGAACTAGGGGAGCTAAGATCGGCTTGTCTTCGCGCACGACGACTCATGCAGCGTTCGAGAAGCTGTGATAATTTCCAACAGCGGCTAGATGAGTTCAGAACGGCCAGACTCGCCTTCCAAAAGGCAGTCAAGTCCAGCAAGCGGTCATGCCTTAAACAGCTTCTCGAGGAGTCTGACATAAATCCTTGGGGCACGGCGTACAGGATGGTGATGTCGAGAGTGAAAGGTTGTAGAGTACCACAACCCACTTGTCCAGCAATGCTCGAGAACATTGTCAGAACACTGTTCCCGACAGCGACCTCAATACTTGATGATAGGTCTGAGCAACGATCTCTGGATGGTATCCCCAGTGTTAGTTCTGAGGAACTGTCCCGAGCTTGCGATAAAATTAAGGATAGGAAGACTCCGGGTCCTGATGGAGTGCCGAATAAAGTCCTGAAAGCAGCTATTTCGAGTGCTCCAAGTGTATTTATGCAGGTTTTCAACCAATGCCTTCACGACGGAGTATTCCCCAGAAGATGGCGGCATCAGAAACTGGTCCTCATACCAAAGGCTGGTAAGCCACCCAACGAGGCGTCGTCGTATAGGCCGATTTGTTTGTTGGATACTGTGGGCAAAGTCTTGGAAAAGATTGTCTGCAACAGACTTGAACGAATCGTGAACGAGAGTGGCACTCTCTCCGAAAACCAGTTTGGCTTTCGAAAGGGTCGCTCGACAGTTGACGCGATAAATAAAGTGGTTGGTATAGCAAGACAGGCAATACAGGGCGAAAGGTGGCTCTATGGTGATAAGGAGTACTGCGCAATCATCACGCTGGACGTTAAGAACGCTTTTAACTCTGCTAACTGGATGCACATCAAAGGGTCCGTCCGTAGAACGGGAGCGCCAATGTACCTCCAAAACATGATCAAGTCCTACTTGTCAGAGAGGTACTTGCACTATGACAGCGAAGATGGAAGTAAAACCTACAGAGTTACTGCGGGGGTTCCTCAGGGTTCGGTGCTGGGCCCACTCCTATGGAACCTTATGTATGACCAGGTCCTGCGGCTGCAGCTTCCCAAAAACTGCACTTCGGTAGGTTTTGCGGATGATCTGTGTCTGATAGTAACGGGCAAGGAGATAAGGAATATAGAGCAATCGGCAAACTCCGCTATTCTCGCGGTTACTGCATGGCTCAGGTCTTCGAAACTGTCCTTAGCAGAGCAGAAGACAGAGTTGGTTCTGACCACCAGTAGGAAGCGTATAGAGTTCTGCTCCGTACGAGTTGGTGATCACGAGGTACGGTCCAAGAGGGCTATACGGTACCTAGGTGTTATGCTGGATAGCAGGCTATCGTACAAAGAGCACCTGCTGTACGTGAAGAATAAAGCTGCGAGGGTCCAGAATGCCTTATCATGGATGCTGCCAAATATCGGTGGCCCTAAGGCGGACAAGCGCCGGATATTGTCAAGGGTGGTGACATCCGTCATGCTGTACGCTGCCCCTGTTTGGGCAGAGTCGCTGAGAGCTACTACCTACTCGAAAATCCTTTCGAGTACATATAGGCTGGCAGCGCTGAGAACAGTATCGGGTTTTCGAACAATCTCAGATGATGCGGCATTGGTACTAGCGGACATGATTCCCATTGACATATTGGCTGATGAAATGCGCAGACTCTATGAGACGTGTCATGGGCGTCCAGACAACGACGCTAGAAGGCGTGAGCGGCAAGCTTCAACATTGCTTTGGCAGCGGAGATGGCAGAACGCTGAGAATGGTAGATGGACTTTCAGGCTCATCCCGGACATTGAAAAATGGCTGAGCAGGAAGAGCGGGGAAACCAACTATCATTTAACCCAGTTCTTGTCAGGACATGGTGGATACAGGTGGTACCTATACAGGTTTGGGCACGACAACACACCAAGGTGCCCACTGTGTGACGAACCGGAGGACGCTGAGCACGTTATGTTCCAATGTGCTCGGTTTCCTGTTCCAGAAGGATATCCGCAGGAGCCAGCAAGCGCATTACAGTTCATGTTAGCAAATCCGGTCAACTGGGACCAGATCTGTGAGCGTGTGACAGCTATCCAGCTAGAGCTACGTCGTCTAGAGAGGGCTAGGCGAAATATGCAGTCGTTGCAGATGGTGCCGGTCGGGGGATTGTAGAATACTGACGAGTAGCCACGACCCACGTACGAACACAACACAACACAATAGGTGACCTACTAAACTAGGACCGATTGACTTTTGAGCAGCAATGCTCCACCTTCCTCCCGACGTATTATCTAATGACAGTTCCGGGAGGACGATATGACGAGGGGCGGGAGTGTTTAGCGGGTTAAAGTCCCGCACTCCGGTTGTAGACCGGGTAGGTTTTCGATGCTTCACTTCCGATACAAAAAAAAAAAAAAAAAAAAACACACACACACACACACACACACACGGCACAATGCAAGAATGATGCAAAATGTGCACTATGTGGAGGGGACCATGCAGCTGGCAGTGCCCGCTGCGCGGAACATCAAAAGGCGGTTAAGGCTAAGAAAGAAGGCGGGCGATGAAAATCGCCCAACTAAATCTTAACCACTGTGTGTCAGCGCAAGACTTGCTGCACCAAACCGTTTTCGAGCAACATCTCGACCTTGTCCTCTTATGCGAACAATACCGCAACATGAGGGGGCATGAGTGGATCTCAGATGCATCGTCCAAATCTGCCATCTGGGTCACTGGCGGAAAGATGCCCCAAAGCAGATCCTCAACGCCTCGACCTGGTTTTACATGGGTTAAAGTAAATGGCATTTATTTTTTCTCATGCTACGCACCTCCAAGCCTGGAGCTGAACCAATTTGAGGAACTTGTAACGGACTTAGTATCGGAGGCCAGGACAAAGACGCCGACGATCATAGCAGGCGACTTCAATGCATGGTCCACCATGTGGGGCAGCAGGCTCACAAACCGGCGTGGCAGAGTACTGATGGAGTGCCTTGCCACACTGAACATCGAACTCCTAAACGAGGGGCAGCACACTTTTGAGGCTGGTGATAGGCGATCAGCCATAGATCTTACCTTTGCGCATTGTTCAATTGCGCGCAACACAACATGGAGCATTGGTAATTTCTTTACTAATAGTGATCACCGAGCCATCGTAATTGAGATTGCGCTGCAACCGAAAGTCGGTGGACGGCTGTCCTTATCAAAGACCGAAGGTTGGAGACAACACTTGTTCGACAAGGATATCTTCCTACAAATTTGGGAGGATGGCACGACTTACATAGATAGAGCGAATGGTATGGCAGTAGCCATAACAAAGCGGATCACAACTGCTTGTGATGCCTCGATGCCAAGGAAAACTCGGATGCCTGCACGAAGGGCGGCTTATTGGTGGACTGCCGAGATCGCCGATCTTAGGAGTCGCTGCAACCGAGCGCGTAGGTTGGCGCAGCGTGCTAGAACGTTCCCCAATTGGGAGCGATTGCAGTGCGATTACAAGTTGCTCAGACGCCTCCTTCAGAGGGCAATAAGGTCGAGCAAAGATTCCTGCTTCAGAGAGCTTCGAGACAGTGCCGATATTGATCCGTGGGGTAAGGCCTATAAAGTAGTGATGAGCGCGGTGAAGGGACCTCAACCCCCACAGCCATCAGACCCAGTACTCATGGACAACGTGGTCAAAACACTCTTCCCTACTTGTGATACAGCCGAGCTTCATGCTCCTTTTGAAGTCTCTGCTGAAGTCCCAGAGGTCACCCCCGATGAGATACTTCAAGCACTTGGAAGGCTGGGGGACAAGAAAGCTCCAGGGCCTGATGCTATCCCCAATGTATCGCTAAAGGCCGCCGTTCGAG
Organism: Amiota mariae; assembly: GCA_035041805.1. Lineage (NCBI taxonomy): Eukaryota > Metazoa > Arthropoda > Insecta > Diptera > Drosophilidae > Amiota > Amiota mariae. The sequence goes on from JAWNKV010000777.1 coordinate 11,594, forward strand.
CAGATGTGGGCATCTTTGCAAAAATGTACTCCGCGTGCCTCTCCGAGGGAGTTTTTCCAACCATATGGAAAAGGCAGAGGTTGGTCCTGTTGCTTAAACCCAAAAAGCAACCGGACCACCCATCTGCGTACCGGCCACTCTGTATGCTTGATTCACTGGGGAAGATGCTAGAGAGTATCATAGTCGGCCGCCTACAGGAAACTTTAGATAGACCGAACGCTTTATCCAATGCCCAGTTTGGTTTTCGTCGTGGCAAATCCACGGTGGATGCAATCCAAGCCACAATAATGTGCTCTCTCAGGATGAGTGAACGCAGAAGAGCAGCTGAACGGTCACTAGCTATCCGTTCAGCTCTTGCACCGGACGGGGATCGTTGATCATAGATAGTAGACTGACGCGTAGTCATTGACGTACGAAAACAAACCAACTAGGTGACCTACTAAACTAGGACCGACCGACTTTTGAGCAGCAATGCTCACTCCTTCCTCCCGAAGAGATATCTGTTCCGACTGTTCCGGGGGGACGATAGGACATGGGGCGGGAGTTTTTAGCGTGGTTAAAGTCCCGCACTTCGGTTGTAGACCGTGAGGGCTTTCAATGCTTTCCTCCCGATTAAAAAAAAAAAAAAAAAAACACACACACACACACACCACTAGGCGTTGCTCAAGCTACAGTGGGGGTCACAGGTGGCGGATAGTGGACGGCCTACAGATATGTAGGTTAGCTGCGAATATACAATAAGCAGTCCCCGACCAATGAGCGGCGAGAATGGAAGAGGTAGTTTAAAAGCCTACACACTCTTGTGAAGTTTTCGTGACGGGGCGAGTGTGAGCCGCCCACATAATAAGTTCTCCAAAACCCAAAAGGATGCCTGATCGGGCGGTTTTTTTGGTCTGCTGTACCTGATAGGTTGGCAGCGGTAAGTGCCTAATGGCAGTTCTAAATCCAAGAGCGTCTGTCCCCATATTGGGCGGCTTCTTGGTCTGCGTCTGAACCTGTTAGGTCGGCAGTATATAAACCTGGCGGTAGGATTAAAACGCAATGAGATGACCGTCCCTCGCCACGTCGCGCTGGGAGTCCCCGGAACCGTTCTTAGTTTTCCACTAATGATGGCAAAGGGGTGATGTGAGCCTGCTCTGCCGAGGCGGCAGGCGTGGTGTGGGTCAGAAACCAGCCACTTTGGACCCTGGTCAGGGAGTGTGCAATGGACGCAGTACAGTAAGCTGTCAAGCGGCGCAGGATCTTCTGCAAAAGAACGGTAGTGGAGGAAAAGGCAGACTTAGTTCTGGTAAGTGAGCCTTACACTAAGCGTAATGACTCAATTTGGTTGGAAGATACCGAAGGGGTTGCTGCAATATGGGTGTGTGGTTCGTACGCGTTTGAGGATGGTGGAACTAGAGCTGCTAATTTTGTCCGCACGAGAATTGGGGGCATACATTTCTTCAGTTGTTATGCACGCCCAAGTATGACAACTTTGGACTTCGAGCGCTTCCTCCATGAATTAGTGACGGAAGCACGGGGAAAATCGCCAGCGATAATCGCAGGTGACTTCAATGCCTGGTCAACGGAGTGGGGGAGCAGATCTACGAACGTAAGGGGTCAGGCGCTCCTGGAGGCAGTGGCAAGCCTTGATGTAGTACTGCTCAACAGGGGTTCTACGGCTACGTACAGGAAAGCGGGCAGAGAGTCAGTCATCGACATTACTTTGGCCAGTAGCAGCATAGCAGCAAACGTGAGGTGGATGGTTAGCGAATCCTACACACATAGCGACCATCAGGCCATTCTGATCGACCTAAAGCGAAGTGGCAGAGTCGGGCAGCAGCCTATAACTGGGCCTAGGTGGAAAGAATCGGCTTTGGACGAGGAAATGTTCCTGGAAGTCTTCCGATCCCAAGAACTCGGTGTGGGCTCTTCCGAACAGTTGGCGGATAATCTGGCAAACATGATGTCCCTAGCATGTGATGCCGCGATGCCTAGGAAGATCCAGGTTAGACGTAGGCCAGCATGCCACTGGTGGAATAGCGACCTAGGGGAGCTGCGATCGGCCTGTCTCCGTGCGCGTCGGCTCATGCAACGCTCGAGGAACAGAGACAATTTCCAACAGCGGTTAGATGAGTTTAGAACTGCTAGGCTGGCTTTCCAAAACGCGGTCAAGCTCAGCAAGAGATTAAGTCTCAAGCAACTTCTTGAGGTCTCCGACATAAATCCCTGGGGCACCGCGTACAGGTTGGTAATGTCGAGGATAAAAGGTTGCAGGGTACCGCAACCCACTTGCCCGGTAATGCTCGAGAACATAGTTAACACATTGTTCCCGGCAGCAACTTCAGTAGTTGCTGAAATGCCTGACCAATTACCTCCGGAAGATGTTCTCAGCGTTAGTTTGGAGGAACTGTCCCGAGCGTGTGCTAAAATACAGGAAAGGAAGACTCCGGGTCTTGATGGAGTGCCGAATAAGGTCCTAAAAGTGGCTATGTTAAACGTGCCAGAGGTATTCCTGCAGGTGTTCAACCAGTGCCTGCACGACGGGGTATTTCCCAAACGATGGCGGCATCAAAAATTGGTTCTTATACCGAAAACTGGTAAGCCACCCAGCGAAGCGTCGTCGTATAGGCCGATATGTTTGCTGGATACAGTGGGTAAAGTTCTGGAGAGGATTGTTTGCAACCGATTGGAGCAGAGTGTGAGCGATAGTGGCGCTCTCTCTGGAACTCAGTTTGGCTTCCGAAAGGGTCGCTCAACAGTGGACGCGATTAGGAAGGTGGTTGGTATTGCAAAGCAGGCAATACAAGGTGAAAGGTGGCTGTTCGGGGACAAGGAGTACTGCGCGGTCGTAACACTCGACGTTAAAAACGCTTTTAATACTGCTAATTGGCTGCATATTAAAGGAGCTGTTCGTAGAACTGGAGCGCCAACTTACGTCCAAAATATGATAAGGTCATACTTGTCGGAGAGGTACCTGCATTATGATAGCGAAGAAGGAAAGAAGACCTACAGAGTCACAGCCGGGGTTCCTCAGGGTTCAGTACTTGGCCCTCTTTTATGGAACCTAATGTATGACCAGGTCTTGCGGTTGCGGCTTCCCGAAAATTGTACTTCGGTAGGTTTCGCGGATGATCTGTGCCTAATAGTAACGGGCAAGGAGATTAGGGACATAGAGAATTCTGCAAATACCGCTATCAGTGCGATTGTGGCATGGCTTAGGTCATCAAAATTGTCCCTGGCAGAGCAGAAGACGGAGGTGGTTTTGATCACAAGTAGGAAGCGCATGGATTTCTGCTCCGTTCGAGTTGGAGACCACGTGGTGAGGTCAAAAAAAGCTATACGGTACCTAGGAGTAATGCTGGACAGCAGGCTATCGTATAAGGAGCATCTGCTGTACGTGAGGGATAAAGCTGCAAAGGTACAGAATGCCTTATCCTGGATGCTCCCAAACACCGGGGGTCCTAAGGCGGACAAGCGCCGGCTCTTGGCAAGGGTGGTAACATCCATTATGCTGTACGCTGCCCCTGGTTGGGCAGAATCGCTCAGAGCTAGCACGTACGCAAAGATCCTTTCGGCCACCTATAGGCTTGCTGCGCTGAGAACGGTTTCGGGATATCGTACTATCTCGGATGATGCGGCATTGGTGCTAGCGGGGATGATTCCCATCGACTTACTGGCTGATGAAATGCGCAGACTTTACGAGACGTGTCATGGGCGTCCGGATAACGATGCAAGAAGACGGGAACGGCAAACCACGGTAATGCTTTGGCAGCAGAGATGGCTAAGGGCTGTAAATGGTAGATGGACCTTCAGGCTCATACCGGACATTGCCAACTGGTTGAGCAGGAAGAATGGTGAAACAAATTATCATCTAACCCAGTTCTTGTCTGGACATGGCGGCTATAGATGGTATCTATACAGGTTTGGGCATGACAACTCACCGAGGTGCCCTCTGTGTGATGAATCGGAGGACGCCGAGCATGTAATTTTTCAGTGTGCTCGGTTTCCTGTTCCAGAAGGCTACCCACATGAACCAGAAAGCATGTTGCAGTTCATGCTAGCGTCTCCGTCCAACTGGGACCGGATTTGTGAGCGCGTGACAGTTGTACAGCTAGAGTTACGCCGTATAGAGAGGGCTAGACGAAATCCGCAGACGTCGTAGTTTTGTCAAAAGTTGATGCCATACTTATTGGGGGATAGTTGAATACTAACGAGTAGTCACGACCCACGTACGGCAACGATACTATAGGTGTCCATTAAATGGACTGACAAAAAGTGTAGTCTTCTCTCTTCTTTTTGAGCAGCAATGCTCCAACCTTTCTCCCGACGTAATATCTAACGACATATCCGGGGGACATTAGGATATGGGGCGGGAGTTTTTAGCGAGGTTAAAGTCCCGCACTTCGGCTTTCGATGCTTTTCTTCCGA
>JAWNKV010000779.1:0-63954 GCA_035041805.1 Amiota mariae
CAGTTTAAAAAATATAGTGATAGTATTGAGTCCGTTCAAAAGCAATTCTTGCTTTTTGCGCTGTTCCTTCTCGGGTTGCAAGGAATTATTATCCTATACTTGTTGGTGCATGTAAAACCACTTATTTGCTGCATGATTCTTTTCGTGTTTTATGTCAATCATACAATCTATACTATGACTTGTTATCTAATTCTATTTTTCCGATCAGCTAAGATCTAATCTCTTAACTCTCCTTAACACATAGTATTCTATTAACTATTTAACTTAATTTCGCAAACTTTATTTAAATTTATCTTTATAATGCATGACGATTAGTATAAATGGCTGATGACATTAAGTCTGTAGCCGTATAGTAGTCAATTAATTTGTATTGCATGTGTACTAATCTCCAGTAGTTCAGTACCTAAGTGACTTGTGGTTGATAGGTTTTTGATGGACCCCAGATCGCGCGGGCTCTGGGGATGAAAGTGGCGTGGGATAGAAAGTAGTTAGATAAGCCTCAATCTTAGCATATCCGTTAATTTCATTAACAAGTACACAGGAAACAAAATTCGATTACTAGTTGACACTGGCGCAGACACATCATTAACAAAAATATTAAGCCTTGGTGAGATAGAACCCAAAAATAATGAAAAAAAATTAAACTCTCTGGAATAGTTCAAGGATATATTGAAACTTTGAGAAGCACATAAATAGAACTACGAGTTTAAAATATTCTGATAACGCATGAATTACATACGGTATCAAAGGATTTTCCCACCCCCTGCGCTGGTATACTCCGATTTGATTTCATAAAAAACTTACTAGAATTCTCCGAACATGAAGACTTCTTCGTAATAAGGCCAGAAAACGTTCATGATATCTCCATACCAATAGAATATACAGAAACAGAAATAGAAATAGTTTTACCAGCCAGATCACAAGTGATAAGACAAATACAGATCGAATCAGAAGATACAGAACTCTTAGTATCTAATCAGCAACTTCAACCTTGATGTAGCTAACAGCATAGTAAGTAAATAGTAGAAGACCTACATTAGAATTCTATATACTAAATGTTAGAATCAACGGAAATATAATCCGAAAGTATAGAAAACTAATATGTAGTTAGGCCAAGTACTACAAAAGAGGATAGAAAACAGGAAATATTAAGCAACTTAAAACCAAACTTCCCACTATTATTCATAGAAACACTCACTAAACTTTGTTCAGAATGTAACGACGTGTTCGCCTTAAAATCAGAAAAAATTTCATGTAAAAACTTCTACAAGCAAAAGCTAAGATTGAAGGAGAAGACACACACCTATATCAAGAATTATCGCATACCGCAGATACACACAGAAGAAATAGATAGGCAATTCAAAAAATTAGTTGATGATGAATTAGTAGAACCTTCAATGTCGGAGTATAAGAGTCAATTACTATTGGTTCCCAAAAAATCAATTTCATGTAAATCTTTAATTACGCAGCACGCTTACTTTGATTTGTTTAATTGTGATATTGACAAGCAAAACTTCTACAACTTCTACTTCATAACTTAGACACTTTTGACGGGATAATTGGAAATGACATGTTGAAACATTTGAAGCCTGTAATTCCTACACAGCAGAATTATTTTACTCTATTAGATAAATTTAGGTACCCACTTAAACAACTTCGATTCGGGGCGGTAAATCATCTACAATTGCGTTTAGAACATTTAACCCTTGAAGAGTCTCAGGACATTCGAAATTTGATAAATGCTTGTCCGACTCTTTTTTCCGATCCGAATAAAAAAATAAAAATAATAAAAAAAATTGCCATTTACTACCAGAGTTTTAGCAGAAATTAGAACTAGGCATGATAGACCAATTTTTTCTATGCAATATCCTTACTCCATGGCTCTCAAATCGGAAATGGATGCACAAAAAAAGGAGTTATTATGGGATGGTATTATTCGTCCATCAAGATCTCCTTATAATTCTCCTGTTTGGGTAGTTCCTAAAAAGCAAGATGCTTCTGAACAGAAGAAATTCCGACAATTCCTGATAGGTATCCAATACCTGACATTACGGATATCTTAGCAAATCTAGGTACAAATAAATACTTTACAACTTTAGACCTAAAAAAAGGCTTTCATCAAATTCCTTTAAGGGTATCTGGCATTGAAAAAACGGCTTTTTCAGTCAATTACGGGATATACGAGTTCACAAGGCTTCCATTTGGATTGAGGAATGTACCGGCAATTTTCCAGAGAGCATTGGATGATATTCTTCGCGAACATTTAGGAAGTAAATGTTTTGTTTATATTGATGATATTCTGATTTTTGGGAAGACTAAGGAAGAACATTTGGAGAATTTAAAAATTGTATTTAATACTTTACAAAGGTCTGATCTGAAGGTTCAACTAGATAAATGTGAATTAATGAAGGAAGAATTGAGTTTCTTAGGATTTATCAAAAGGGGAAGTGGGATCCAACCAAATCCTAAGAAAGTTGAAGCAATATCTAGCTATGTCTTATCGAAGTCGGTCCATGATTTAAGATCTTTCCTTGGTGCTTCAGGATATTATAGGCGATTTATAAAAGGTAATGCGCAATTAGTAAAGCCTCTGAATTCAGTCTTAAGAGGGGAGTTGGGTCGGTTATCCAAAAATCTTTCCAAGGGTACTAAGATTCATTTGAGTCAAGAGCATATTTAATGTTTCAAACGATTGAAGGAGTGTTTAATATCGGAAGAGGTTGTTTTACAATTCCCTGATTTCAGCAAACCATTTGAGTTAACAGCTGATGCTTCAAATTACGTTTTAGGTGCAGTATTGTCACAGGGTGGCAGGTCAATTACATATCTGTCTAGGACACTGGGAAAACCTGAAGAAGCATTTGCCACTAATGAGTATGAAATGCTTACCATCATTTGGGCTTTGAATTCTTTGAGATGTTTTGTATATGGGTCAAAGGAAGTCAAGACATTTACGGACCATCAGCCTTTGACTTTTGCTTTAACTAACAAGAATACAAATGCGAAAATAAAGAGGTGGAAAGCTCAGTTGGAGGAATTCAATCATGAGCTTATTTACAAGCCTGGCAGTACGAATGTCGTTGCAGATTTCTTGTCACGTCCTCCAATTGCGGACATTAACTCATTAATGGCCTCAGTTCCAAGTAGTGATAGTTCCTCTGATAATTTAATTCTTACGATTGAAATTCCGATTAATTCATTTAAGAACCAATTATTCATTGAAGTGGGTGACTGTGTACAGTAGACACATAATATTGGAACCTGAATTCACGGAAGATAAACTATTAACTATCTTAGGAAAATATCTAAATCCTTCGGTTATCAATTTTATCAAAGCCACCGAGGACATAAAACTTAAGATACAGATCGTTCACTCAACGCATTTCTTAAATTACAAAGAGAAGTTTTCTAGAATCTTTATAGCAGATGTTGTAGACAGTAAGGAACAGAGAAGAATTATTAGCACAACTCATAACAGAGCTCACAGAAATGTGAAGGAGAATGGGATGCAAATTCTAGAGAAGTTTAATTTTCCTTCAATGGCAAGGAAAATTCAATAGATAGTTATGAATTGTAGAATATGTAAGGAAAATAAGTATGAGAGGTATCCTAATGAGCAGCATTTAGGTATAACACCAATGCCGTCTTATCCAGGGTATACCCTTCATATCGATATTTTCTTTACCAATGGTCACAAGGTGCTTACTGCGATTGATAAATTTACAAAGTTTGTGGTAGTTAGAGAGATAAATGGTAAAAGTTGAGAGATATTCTTTTTATTTTGGTGTGGTTGTATTTGATAATGAGAAAGCTTTTAATTCAGAATTAATTAAGTTTATGTAGGAGAATGATTTGCGAATTGAGATTTTAACAATTCCACCTTATAAGAGTGAGGTGAATGGTCAAATAGAAAGGTTTCACTCGACACTATCGGAAATTATGAGGTGTTTAAAGCAGGAGCATCAAGGATTTTAATGAGTTGCTTGAGATGTCTGTAAATGAGTACAATCATTCTTTTCACTCGGTGATTGGCAGGAGACCTGTGGATTTATTTTTTGGTGGAGTAGTGATTTTTGGACTGGATGATTACGAGGTAACAAGACAAAGTAATTATCAAAGATTGATAGAGAAGCAACAACCAGGGTAGAATATTTATGTCAGGCAAAATAAGAGGTTAGGTACTAAATTATCAAAGCGGTTTAAGGAAGAAACAGTAAAATTGAATAATCATTCTACTATTTTTACTGAATCAGGAGTGTGCTTAAAAAACACATAAGGAATTAGGAATTAATGGAGAATCAAAATTAGAGTTAAAGAATGTACAGATAGAGGTTAATTAAATGGAGTTTGTTAAAGTTCCATTGAAAAATTTTCTTGGTAAAATGTGTAATTGAAAATTTCTGTGTTTGTAAACGCTAGGACAACAAGGAGTTAGTCATTAAATTTCAAACAATCGGGGACGATTGAATTTAAGTGGGGAGGAGTTAACGACTAATTATTGCAACGTCATAGATTTAATGTTGTTGTTACCTTAGTGATGGTAATGATACCCTACTCTTTGTCCGTTCTCTATTCCCAGTTTTGTGACCTAGCAGTTTTTGCATTATGCTTTGTCCGTTGGTTATACTTGGTCACGTAAGATACTAGCTATGATACTTATATTGTCCAAATTTCAAGTCGATAGTACAAAAAACAAAAAAGATTTTCTGATAAGAACACGAATTTGGATCCAGGTTTGTATGGAGGGTATCCCCCTTAGTGGTCCGATTCGGCTGATTCCGACAAAAGCACTGCGTATGGTAAAAAGAAAGCTCCTAGCTCAAAAACTGAGGGACTAGTTTGCATACATACAGACGGACAGACAGACGGAAATGACTAGATCTACCTTTCTCGTCGCGCTGATCAAGAATATATATACTTTATCGGGTCTCCCATATCTCCTTCTGTGTGTTACAGGCTTCATGACAAACTGCGTGAAGAGTATAAAAAGGGGGTATTCCTTGCAGTGAATTATAATAATATTGCAATAATAATAATATTTATTAATAAAATGTAAGATGTATACGATATGAAATTTTATGAATATGTTAATATTAATATTATATTATGTTATAATAATATATTTCTGTACAGCAGCAGCATTATTGTTTCATTTTTGTAAAGTAGACTATGGAAAGTATTGCGCCAAAAGTGTGGTCGAAGGAAGCAACAGAAATGTTGATTACAAAAATTCAAATTTTTGCAGTTTTATACAATGTGCGGTGTGCACAATATGTTGATAGAGTGAAAAAGTCTGCTTTATACCAGTCTGTGGCAAATGACTTAGAAAATTTTGTGAAATATGTGACCCCTGATGACATAAAAAAAATTTCATACCCTACGCACCTAGTATATGAAGAAGTTACTTTGCTTTGAAAATGGCAAGAAAAGTGGAAGTGCGTTAACACCGAAGCTGTGGTGTTTTGATATGTTGGACTTCCTTCGTCCACATTGCCGTAAACGCGCGAGCAGCTCAAATATAGATATTTTTTTTTTTGATATTATTTTAATGTAATGTCCAAGCAACCGATTATTAAGGAGATCGTTGGGGTGAAGTATTTTCAAACGATGGCGGGTTGTGTTGTGTGAAGTGGCGTAACAAGGTAAGCAAGGGCCCCGGGGAAAAAATGAAATTGGGGCCCTATTTAAACTAAACTAAATGCTTTAAATGTGCAAAACTACTTCATCTTTAGCTCCTTAGTTCCTATTAAGTCTTATGTGTAACACAGCAGATAGTATTTAGTGGTACTTCCCAATATAATATAATTATTGTGAGAGTTTGTTTGTTTATTTTTCTTTCACATAAAGACTACCGGATAGAGTTCGACCTGGGTAAAAGGAACCTGTGGGATCCATACTAGCGAGCGAAGTCGCGGGCGAAACTAGTAAAAAATAAACATTGAGTAGATTACAGTTAGTATAAGAAGACAATAAAACGAAGTCGACAATTTTTTTTTAACAATTTATTTTACAATCTTTTTGTGGCTTTCGTTTTTGCAAAATCATCTATAACTACAGTTAAATCTAAATTTGATACCGCCTTGTTTTCAATTGCTATAAGTTCCAAATGTTTGAGTCTATCTTGAGCCATACTATTTCTTAAATAATTTTTTATTAATTTGCTGTTGCAAAGTTGCTGTGAAGTTAATGTAAAACTATACTCGGAAAAATGTACTTAAGTTGATTTGCAAAAATAACATGTCACGGTGAAATAAATCAAAAAAAAAAAAAAAACAATAAAATAAAAAATCAAGAAGATGTGATTTTAAAAAAGTTTTCAAATATAAGCAATTACAAAAATAAACAAAAATAAGTTGCTAACAAAATTTCTTTGAAGCGTAAATTGTTACCTTTGGGCATATCCAAAACTTGCTTCAAAATGTGATCATATAGTGCAACAAGCTCTATAACAGATAGAAAATTGCCGTGGTATCCTTCCTCACTTTCCATAATGATTCTTCTTTACGATTTTCATTTTCATATATACTTGTGATCAGCTCGATGAGACGAGTTGATTTAACCATGTCCGTCTGTTCGCAGCACTAGTCCCGCAGTTTTTGAGCTAGAGAGCTGTTTTATTATGTTGGTTATAGGTCAATTAGAAGAATGTGAAAGAAAATTTTTGGAAAATCCACCGGGAAAGTGGGAAATTTCGACTTTTTGTATAATTATTATTTAGAAAAAATTGAAAATTGAATACGAACAGTATCATAAAATGTGAGACGTGCAAGAGGAAGAATGAAAGAATGAAATAATCAAAGCAGACATAAGTTCAGGCGTATGTGTGAGTGTGTGTATGGGCATTTTCAATGATCGCGTCGTTTACAAATTTCGTAAAGACAGTTAGTTTTTCTTTTATTTTTATTTAAATAAATGTGTTATATTTTAATTAATAATATTTTAGTAAATATTTAATTTTTTAATAAATATTCAATATAAAATAAATTCAATATTTTAATAAATATTTCATAAACATATAAAGGTGCTTCATGACCACACAGCACGACGAACGAACGCACGTTCAAATATGAAGCGAATAATAGTAGAACAGAACAAAAAACAATGCTTGCACTCTCTGTCTGCTCCGTAAACAGCATAATTTTCCTTAAATATTTTATGTACTTTTTATTATTACTTAGAAAATAAAAGATGAGTAAAACACACTACGCTAATAACAGTATAACAGAAAAAGAATATTCAAACCGTACGTGTGTGTGTGGCGCTATAAATTTTGTCTGCCTGTCTGCTCTGTTAACTAAAGTATTTGGATTATTTGATGGATTATCTTTAGTCAATGAGATGTAGATATCATTATATGGAACAAAGACTGTGAAATAAACAAGTCAGCATAAGTCGCTCACAAAGAGCGATCATCTTCTCTCTTCTTATTTCAAATTTTGCCATACCCAACAACAAATTCTGTGTAATCTCAAAATCAATCAATCAAAATTACACACAACAACAACACACTCGCAATTACTACAGTTGCATTTCCGCTCTACTCTTCAATCATATGTGCTCATGGAGTGCGCGAATTTCAAGTATGCTCATTTGTGTGTGCCCTACACGACGCCGATCTCGCATATTAATTTGTGTGCATGTCGCTGAGACTTTGCTGGTCTATGTCATATAAATCAATACGGTATTTAATCCATTATTTAAATTATTAATTATAATATGCTTTCAAAACTAACATTGCTTCTTTAATAATGAAATACATGAATAATATTGTATTATACAACACAACTCTAAATATTATTTTTTGGATTTCCAACATATTGTGCAGCAGTTTCACTTCAATAGTGTGCTTATATAGGTGAGGCAGATCACTTTGACGCACAAAGAATTAACAAAAATATATGTTTTACAAAAGATGACTTGGTTGATACGTACATGTAAACATACTATGTTGTGGACAGAGTCGATATCCGACAATTGAACTACTACTAATTTCTACAGTTTACAAATTACTGTATTAGTTGACTTAACATATATTCTATGCACATATATAGACTAATATCGAAAAATCTGGACTTTCGACTTTGCTTTAATAATAATGTTTCATGAAAAACGTTTTCCCGCAAATGGTATGGAACACATTAATGATCCTTCCGCAGGTTCACCTACGGAAACCTTGTTACGACTTTTACTTCCTCTAAATAATCAAGTTCGGTCAACTTTTGCGAAACAACCGTAACACAGAGCGTCAACAGTGATCACGTCCGGAGACCTCACTAAATAATTCAATCGGTAGTAGCGACGGGCAGTGTGTACAAGGGACAGGGATGTTATCAATGCGAGTTAATGACTCACACTTACTGGGAATTCCAAGTTCATGTGAACAGTTTCAGTTCACAATCCCAAGCATGAAAAGCGGTTACAGCGGCCCAGGGCATCTAAGGGCATCACAGACCTGTTATTACTCAATCTCATTATTGCTAGACGTAATTTGTCCATTTAAGAAGCTAATGCCCTTATAATGGGACAAACCAACAAGTACGGCTCCACTTAAAAACACACATTTAAACACCTATAACTTTTTATAGATATAATATGAATGAAGGCTATATAAGCTTCACCATAATCCTGAAGATATCTATTTAATATATTTGAGTCTCGTTCGTTATCGGAATTAACCAGACAAATCACTCCACGAACTAAGAACAGCCATGCACCACCACCCACAGATTCGAGAAAGAGCTATCAATCTGTCTTACACGCTTATGTTCGGACCTGGTAAGTTTTCCCGTGTTGAGTCAAACTAAGCCGCAGGCTCGGAGGAACATATGAAAAATAAAGTATTTAACATATATAAGAACTCCACCGGTAATACGCTTACATACATTAAGGTATAGTACGAACTACAATTATATGTTGTACTACCCGTATGAAGCACAAGTTCAACTACGAACTTTTTAACCGCAACAACTTTAATATACGCTAATGGAGCTGGAATTAAGGATCTGATAATCGCTTAGTTTTAGTGTAATAAAAGCACACGTTCCAAAAGGTCCGTGTTTTAATTGCATGTATTAGCTATAGAATTACCACAGTTATCCAAGTAACTGTTAACGATCTGGTTTCACTGTTAATTCGTGTGTACTTAGACATGCATGGCTTAATCTTTTAGACAAGCATATAACTACTGGCAGGATCAACCAGAATTATGTTTTTTTGTTGTCTTTATTAGTAGTTTACTTTATCACTTTGGAGACTATAAAATAATCCACGAGTTGACTTCTCACAAATTTGATTTCTAGTAATGTAATACTAAAAGTGGGGAGTCCCGTGCAAATATGTAAGCCTGTCATTGCGAATGTAACTAGCGATGTGAACCAATCAGTCATACTAATCTAACTAATAAAAATTAAATATCGATACATCTTTACATAAAATGAGTTGAGCGCCGATTAACTTAACAGCATTATGGTTGGTAACTCTTTAAGTACATACATATGTCATATTGCTTTTCTCAGTATTAAAGCACAGGAATTATTGAATGCTAGGAAACATCAAATAAGTATAATATTATGTATTTTAAAATGCTTTAACAGAACTAAGCGCTAAGCTTTCATTTATTGTGAATTAATTTTGCTTTTTCCTTTTTGCTGATCAATTAGCTGTTTTTTGTTTGTAAACAAAGAAATAAAAAGGCAAATGTCGAGAAAATTTGTGTGTTGTTATTATTACTGTAAGTTACTAAAATATTGTAAATAAAATTAATTAAAGGTACGGCATCGACAGTGTCAGTTCGCGACGTTCAATGTTTGTTGGTCAGGGGCCAAAAAGTTAAAAGTCAATTTTATTCAACTAGTAAGTATATAAGTATGTACCTTTTTTTCGTTCATGGCGGCCGGGGGCCCCTGGGCACTGCCCCTCTTAGCCCGTACATAGATACGCCACTGACTACTACTAATGTTGTTTATGTCACTGAAAATCTGAAACATCAAATTAATATAAAAAAATATCAACAAATTCATAATAATTTAGTTTAATAATCGAAAAGTGTTTAATATTCATAATATTTCACTTTAAAAACAAAAAAACACCTATGTCGTGGAAGTTGAATAGAAATTAAAAAAAAAAAAAAAAACAAACTAACTTTGGCTATGCCGAAGTTGTAATACTCTTCACTCACCAGCTAGTGGTCCGAGGGTCTTGAAATTTATAAGGTTGGTGGCTGTGGATCAGACACTTATAGTGTATAGTCGATAAAACAAAAAACAAAAAAGTTTTTCTAATAAGAACTTTCATTTGGATCCCGGTTTGTATGGGGGTACCCCTCCTAGTAGTTCATTAAGACGAAAAACAAAAAAGTTGTTCTAATAAGAACTTTAATTTAAAAGGGGGTTTGTATGGGAGGAATCCCCCCTAGTGGTCCGATTCGGCTGATTCACGAACATGACCAGCTTTGGTAAAAAGAAACCTATGTACAACATTTCAGCTATCTAGATCAAAAACTAGGACTAGGAGTGCGAACAGAGGAACAGACGGACATGGCTAAATCAACTCGTCTCATAGAGGAAAAAAAATTAAGTACAGACACGGAATCAGTGAGTTTTAATTAGTAAACGACCATCAAATATTTTTTGGAAAAAAAGAAGTTAATGTTGTCGTTGTATAATGTATAAAAATTGCATGTTTCCATAAGAAAAAATGAGGTACCTGTACCTCGAAAACTAAAGCTGCTGGAAAAAACTAATGGCAGATTCGAAATCAGCGACCTCGAATTAGATAATAACAACTAATATATTTCATGCACCAAAAAAAAAAGTTTGATTTTGTCGAGCTGTGTAATAAACAACACCATACATAATCGCCCAGGAAGATAACCAGAAATGCATAAAAATAACAGAAAGACCTCTTAACCATTTCAACATGCAAATTCAATTTGTAAAATGAGTCCAGCTAACTAAATTGGGAGGAAAACCAAAGGTATTCAGTTTATTGAGGAGTACGAAGTGACAAACACTGTCACAAGCTTTACTGAAATCTGTGTAAATGACATACATTTGATGTTGTTGTGAAAAACTACAATTGACCAACGAAGTAAATTCTAATAAGTTGGTTGTATTTGAACGCTTCTTGGTGAAATCGTGTTGTGAAGTACTTAATAAAGGAAGAACGAAATGCTGCTTCTGATTGTTAATAATATGTTCAAACAACTTCGGAATAGCGCAGAGTTTAGCTATTCTTCGGTTGTTTGATTTATTAGGTTTACTATCTTTTTTGTGGAATGGTGTTAAATAGGACTGCTTCTAAATATTAGGTAATACAAAGATATTCAGAGATAATTTGCAGATTGGTTTATGCAAAGCAACAGCACATCGCTTTAGAACATAACTAGGTACATCATCTGGACCTGGTAAAAACATTAACTTAGAAGATTTTAAATATTGTAATACACAGTCAAAAACTGGCACTGGCGGTCGCTGTTAAGCCATTTTTCCATATGAAAATAGCTCTTATCATCAAAGCTTTTGAAATCGACTATCATTCGCCAAGATAGTCGGTCGAGCATGTCTTTCGATAATTGGACAAAAATGTTAAATATTTATGTGCACTGTCATCGCTCTGTAAAATGGATAGTCTTGTGTTTTGTTGTTTACTCGCGGAAATTTTGGAAGATGAAGAACATTTGCGGACAAAGAAATGTGTTAAAATCATTGCGTGATCATAGTGATCCATTTTCAATGTCGGACAATAGTTTTGTGAAAATTTATCGATTTTCAAAAATATTATGCCATCAATACATTCGCAAACACATATAAGATAAAATCAGGCCTGTCAACTTGGGGAAAAAATCAAATTCAGAAAAAAAAAATTTATATAGTCAGAATAACTCGGAGAACCCCTAAAAAACACCTGTTTTCATTTTTGTATAATAGTTTTTTTTTAAATATTTAATATTTCCAACATGTTTTTATTTTCTTTAAGTTGGCAAACCTACATAAACTGGAGTTTACAGACTGGTAACATACACTTTACAGATTATTACAAAATCAGCTTTTTTAACAGCGAAGCTTTCAATGAGCTTCTTTTTGTCCAATTATGTGATAAATTTGAGAATAGGTCGGTAAATTGAGGAATATGATATGGGTATGGACTTTTACAATCATTATTGAAATTCGTGTAAGTGCTTTGGAAAAAGTTCAAACAAATATTGGAAATTTCTCCATTGCTGCAACATTTAACACCATTTAATTTTATACAGGATGGGAATATATCGAACATGGGCTTCGTGTTAATAAAGTTATAAAACTTTTTCAGATCTCTTTTAATATCCTCTTTGACATGTGTCACGTATGACTGATAGCAGAAATTGTTTAAGTGTTAAAAATTATAGCGGGATATAGCGTATTTAGTATAATAAACAGACAAACTGGAAATTTTAAATTTTTTAAATAGTCCATTCTTAAAATTTTTTTAATTTAATTAAATTACGAGAAAACCTAGGTGGCGTATGTGGGTTATGTTTAAGTTTAATTTTCGGAACACATATTTTTAAATGATTTTTCATAGTTGTATAAAAAAACTTTGCAGCTAGTTCAACATCATCACAGGAATACAAATAAGACCAGTCAGTGGCTATAAGTAGAGAATTTAGCTTAAAGAAGTCAGTTTGTTTAAAGCAAAAAACACGTCTTGATGTAGAAAGCAAATTAGAAGGATTGTTGGAACGAAATCCAAACCCATTCAGAATGATGTTTAATTCCAAAATCGGATGATAAGCATCCTCTGGAGTGGAAAGAGGATTACTTCGAAAGAAGGAAACATCATTTGTGCTGTCGGTAAAGACCAAATTTAAAATTCGGTTAATGTTATTAGCTATGTAGTTTACTTGCTGAAGGGAAAGATCCAGCAATGAGTCGGCAAACTCACAGCTTAATGATGATATTACAGATTTACAATTGTCAGAGGCTGTCCAAGAAATATTTGGAAGATTAAAATCTCCCATGATTAAGACCTTATCAGTAGTATCTTTGATAAAAGACAAAACTTTCTTAATAGCTGTCAGATGTGATAAGTAAACAGAGTCATCAGAAGCAGGTGGTATATAGGAACATGTAATAAATAAATTCGAAAATGAAATCTTTACACAAATAAACTCAATGCCATCAATATTATCAATAGACACCAAGTCAGAAGAGTAAAAAGCTCTAACAGAAATCAGAACTCCACCACCAACGCGATCAAATCGATCTTTCTTAAACGTTAAGTAATTATTGTTAAACAATTCGGAATTCAGAACATCTGGACGAAGCCATGTTTCTACAAACACAATTAGGTTAGATGGAAGGGCTGCTTGAGGGCGACTAGAAATCAGTTTTTTGTAGAATTTTTAGGGGGGTGTTTGTCAATGACACCAGTATTTGCACGTTTTTTAAAATTATATTCGTGTACAACACAGCCGGCCGGCCAAAAGTTCAGACCTCACAGTTCACTACTGTATTCTGGTGGAACGGATATTTTAAAAGACGAAATTGTCCTTTTAAAAGAAAATTTAAACTAAGTGGTATTCATAAATTAAAAATTATCATTGAATATACTGAAATGACCAAGGAAAAGGCAAAAAAATATAAATTAAGAAAAATACTTTCTTAAAGTATTATTTGAGTTTTATTGTAGCAATATGTGCTTATTTAAATGTTACATTTTAACTGACTTAAACTAATTTTACTTGACCTATTTATACCAATTCCTACGCCATGACAACATCATCATCATCATCAGGCAGCGGTACAGCTCGGGTGAGCTTTAGCTTCGTTCACAATTTTCTTCCATGCGTCGCGATCTTTGGACACCGTCTTCCAGTGTGATATATTCATCTTCTTCAAATCGTGGATAACTTGGTCTAGCCATTGTAGTTTTGGTCGTCCTTTTGCTCTTGTGATAGGCGATCATGCGCGGACAGAGCTCATGCGTTCAGTATGTTCTAGCCAGCGTATCCTTTGAGCTTTGATATGCTTGACTATCTTCCCCTTTGCATAGAGACAACAGTTCATCATTATAGCGGATCCCTTCTCTTTCTCGAAGGGGCCCGAAAACTTTTCGAAGTATCTTACGTTCGTTCGTCTTTTTCTGTAAGCGTCCAGATTTCGCAACCATACATAAGCACAGATCGTATTATCGATTGATATATGCGCCATGACAACAGTTATCTAAAATATCGGGTGATGGAAAATTACCAGCTTCCTATCGGTTATTTTGAAGAACGGGCAACCGATAAAATAGAATAAGACAATTACTTTATGGATAACGGACAAAATAGAATATGTTTATTACCGTACGGAGAGCGGACAAAGTAGAATAAGTTTATTATCGTACGGACAAAAGACAAGGTGAAATATTACCAGGGATATATATAGTATACATAGTGGTTATATTCACTAACGGCATATTCTACTAACTCTTCATAATTGTCAACATTTCGCTCTTGTTTAATACATCTCATCAGATCGGAAAGGGTCGAATGAAATCTTTCAATCTGTCCACTCACCTTTCTTTTATAGGGTGGTACGGTATAAATTTCAATGTTGACTTCGTTTTCCAACATGAAACGGTTCGTTGCAGAGTTGAAAGATTTTTTCATTATCAAATACTATTGATTTTGGCACACCAAAGTAAAAGACAATCGCTCTCAGTGGCTTACGGATTGACTCAATGTCTTTACCTGATATAAATTTCACCACAGCAAATTTTGTGAATTTATCTATGACTGTTAGAATTTTGTGTTTGTCTGTTGTGAACATGTCAATATGGATGATTTGTCTTGGGTGCGAAGGTATAGGTGTGTGCCCTAACTTAGGTTTGTTTGGATTCATCCTTTCATACTTATTTTCTTTGCAAATCTTACAGTTCTTTACAATCTGTTCAACTTTCCATGTCATTGATGGGAAGTAACAAAGTTCCAAAATCTGTTTTATATTCTCCTTTTCATTTCTATGGGCTCTATGTGAGTTCTTATTATGATAGCTTTCTGCCCATCCTCGTTTACTACATCGTCGACCAATACCTGAGTGACTCTAACTTTAAAGTTTGATAATTGAGAGGGGTAAATTTGTTGAATTTTGAGCATTATATTTTCAGGGGTTTTGATGCAATTAACCACAGGATTTAAATATTGTTTGATCAATCGTATGAGCTTTCCTTCCGTAAAATTAGGTTCTATTATAGTATGTATATTATAAGTGGAAGTGGTAATGTGACGTCTGACCTATTTGTAGAAATATTCGGTTCTTAAAAACATTTATGGGTAATATGGGCGTAGCCAGGACTTCATCTTGCGGGGGGAAAAATATATTTTGCTTGGCAGTTTAATGTTATTTCAAAAATCTGATATTAATATGCAAATACATACCAAAATGCAATTCATATTTTCTTAAATTTTTGTTTTTGGAACGAAGTTCTTTTACGCGGCTTGCGGTAGGAGTAAAATTTTAGAAATTGTCACATAAAAAAAAAGCGTTATGCTTATTATACGTATATAGGGGTGCGTGTGTGCGCAATATACTACCGAGCAATAGATAAAATCGTTGTTGTTTTCGCTCACTTTACCTAGTCCTACTACAAACACAACAATATCAACAACAATTTTGAAAGCGAACTGTTCAGTTTTAAATTGTAGTTTTTGTAGTCCTTGGCAATACTCTTGTGCATTCTCATTATAATAAATGAGATGAAAAAAAAAGAAGAAGAACAACAACACCATTTTTCGATCTTGTTCCGCTCTTAGTTGACATCATGTACAGAAAAAAGAGCGCAATACTTTTCTGCGTATGCAGTTATCAATAAATGAGAGGATAAATACAACAATAACAAAAAACAAATTCAAAAAGCAGCAAAACATAACGTACGTGATCCAATATGATAATCGCATTTTTTTTCTTAAGTTAAATAAAGGCTTTTAAAACACCTAAAACCATTGCACACAGATATAAAGAATATCATGAGAGACAGAAAATAAGGAAACAAATATTACAGCAGAAAAGGAACTTCGTTCCACCTGGGTGTCCCACGACACCTCTGTGATTTTTTTTTTTTTTGCTTAAATACATATTCAAAATACCATAAGCCTATTATTCCTTTTCCTATACAAAACATCAATGTATAAAACAATATTAAAATTACGTACCATTAAGTCGAGACTCTCCCATTACTGCTCGCAGCCAAGTCTTTTTAAAGTACTAAAAGATCTCTCTATTGTTGCAGTTGTACATGGTAGAGCCAAAATAATACCCAGAGCAGTTTTAATTGTAGGGAAAAACAAATCGGCATTTTTTCACACATCACAAAATTGTAATTCTGAGAGATTGCTATTATTTTTTTTCATCCAAAGGTTGTACCAAAGCTCTGCTTCTTGGTCAAACCTAGCAAAAGAATAAAATTATTTCACTTAATAAAAGTGATTTCAAATTTCATTTATAAATGTATGTGATAAAAGTTTGACCAAGTTGGAATCCTTTGGAGGTTGTTAGCTGCCTAATTGTCCCCCCCTCACTACGCCCATGATGGGTAATTCAGTAGAGTCTATTAAGTTCTCTGGAGAGCTATCACTAATATGAATTGTAACTGTAAGTGAGATGATGTTTTCAATAGAGGGTCTTGATAAGCAATCTGCTACAATATTTGTATTTCCCGGTTTATAAATTAGTTCATGATTATACTCTTCAAGTTGAGCCTTCGAACGCTTCATTTTAGCGTTTGTGTGTGAAAGTTAACGACTGATGATCAGTAAATATCCTAACCTTTTTCGATCTATAGAGAAAACAACGGAAGGATCGTAAAGCCCAAATTATCGCTAACATTTCTTTTTCGTTTTCTGCATAATTTTTTTCTGCTCGACTTAAAGTTCTTGAAAAACATGAAATTGGTCTTTCATCCTGAGATAGAACCGTGCCAAGGGCGTTGTTTGACGCATCTGTTGTTAGTTGAATGGTTTTTCAAAGTTTGGATAATGCAGCATCACATAATCCGATATAAGACAATCTTTAAGTTGTTTAAACGCTTTCACTTGTTGCTCGTTTAGAGACAAAATGTTTTTTTTGAAACATTTTTTTAAATACGACCCAGTTATCCTCGTAAAATTTCTGTCAAAGATTTTGATATCTCCTCGAATAAATTTGCGGTAATGGCCTGTAGTCCCTAAATACCAACGTAAGTCATGCACCGTTTTAGGTAGTGGAAAGTTGGTAATTGCCTCTATTTTACGTGGGTTGGTTCGAATACCGATTTTCCCTATTATTAATCCAAGGAAATCTATCTCTTTCTTGACAAATTCGCATTTGTCTAATTGTACCTTTAAATTCGCCATTTCAAGCGTATTAAAAATAATCTTTAAATTTTTGAGATGTTCCTCCTTTGTTTTCGCAAAGATAATTATGTCGTCAATATAGACATTATATCTGAAAACGATGTGCTCTCGTAAGATATCGTCTAATGGTCTTTGAAAGATTGCTGGAGCATTCCTGAGCCCGAACGGAAGTTGAGTAAACTCATACTTGCCATTGTTTACAGAAAAGGCAGTTTTTTCTATATCTGCCTCGTCAAGTGCTATCTGATGGAATCCATTTTTCAAATCAACCGTAGAAAAATAATTATTAGAACCAAGATTAGTCATTCGTTGATTTTTATTGGGCGGTTGTGTTTGTTGTGAAAGAGGTCTTTTGTTGTGATTGGTACTTGTTATAAATTCTGGCGGTGGCTTGAAATCTTGTTTTTGGAATGGTGGTCGATAAATTTGTGTCTGTTGGAATGGGGTCTTATTTTGGTAATCGATATGTCTTGCTTGCAAAGATTGATCATCTTCCATTGGTACTGGCTTAGGTTGAATATATGGTCTGTAGTTCGTTTTCGGAAATGAATTGTGAGGGAGATATGCAAGTTCTGGAAAGAAAGAACGAGGCGGTGAACGTTGGGTATTTTGTTGATGTGAAGATGTTTGTTTCGTTGGACATCAGCCTACGTTATAGGCGTGATTGGTTCTAAAGCTCATGTTATCTAATTTTAAACACATGTGCAGTGCTTGGGGTAAGCTGGTCGATTCTTTTACACTTAGAAGGCTCGGTAAATTACCGTTCAAACCCCGTATGAAGGTATGAAGAGAATTATCTCTATAAGATGTAGTCATTGCCACTAATGCTTCTTCCCCTAGGTCCAAGCAGCCTTTTTTGTCTAGAATAAGAGAGAGGTATAGATATACTTGTTGATAAAAATATTCTACACTGTTACCCCTTTGGGCAATAGTTGTCATCGGATATTCAAGAGTTCCGACATCTCTCTTGTCCGAGTAATGTAACATTAGACATTTTTTGATCTTGCTCTAATTAAGTGGAGTTCGATAAGCCTCAAGTGCCGCATCAGCTTCTCCGATATTTTTATTCCGGATCTTGTTTAGAATAGCGAAGTATTTGGGAGTGGTTTTCCTTTTCCCGTACATTAAAAGTACTCTATCTACTGACTTCCTCCAGGAGCTAAACTCTAGGGCTTCCCTGAAAACTCCCTTAAACATTTTACCACGTCTGGTACCCTCTCTGATTCCTCTAAATCATTACTAAAATCTATTGGAGTATCTATTTCCTCTTGCACAGATGGACTTACAATAATATAGCACTGACTGATTCTGATATAAGACTATCAAGTTCTTTCTTTTGGCTAGAGTGAAGGATAAAAAAATTAATGTGTTTGAAGAATTAGTGTTCACATATAATTTGGCTAAGGATGCCGTTACTTGTTCCTCTGACTCATAATGGTATATAAATAATAGTAAGAATAATGAGAAATATTAATTAATAATAATTTTAAATAATTTGGTAACTTTCTAATTTATGTGTTTTAAAAAGTTAAAGAATTAACTATTTGCAAAAATAAAAAAATACCAATAAATAATAATTTGTAAATAGTTTTAAATAATTTGTAAAAATTGTAATTCATGTGTTTTTCTTAATTTGTAATAATTATTTTAAATATTTTGATAAATTTGTAATTCATATGATACAAATTAATTTATGATAATTACTTTAAATTTATTTATTTATTTAAAAAAAAATTGATGAATTAATGAAAATATTAATTTACTTTTAATGATTTGAGAAAATTTAATTCATATGGTTTACTTATCTCTTCGTTGTTTGATGACGTTTTAATATGATGATGATGTTGCTGATGCTTATGCTGATGATGTTGTTTCACTGATGATGCTGATGATGTCGTTGCTGCTGATGATGTTGCTCCACTGATGATGTTATTGCTTCTACTGATGCTTTTGCTGATGATATTGATGTTGTTGCTGCTACTGATGCTATTATTGTTGTTTCCTTTTGTTATTTTGTTTGATCTTGATGTCTTTGTTATTGAAGTTGTTGTTAGGATTTTTTTTTTACCGACCTATTCTCAAAATTATGACATAATTGGACAAAAAAGCTCTTTGAAAACTTCGCTGTTAAAAAAGCTGTTTTTGTAATAATCTGTAAAATGTGTGTTACCAGTCTGTAAACTTCAGTTTATGTAGAAAATGAAAATATGTTGGAAATATTAAATATTAAAAAAAAAATATTATACAAAAAATAAATTCAATGCAGGATATAACAATAAAAGGCAATCAAATGATTAAATTGTATATATGTACTGTTGAACTTTTTGATGTTTCAGTAACAAAAAGAAACTCAGATTATACAATACCATTATATTTACAAAATAAAGTAACAAATTTAAAGCCTATATGATTTATAGAAACAAAAGAAGCAATCTGGCTAAATAATAAGGGAAATAATACATTTAAGTTAAATATTACTATTGTAATAGATTATTGTAGTTGTCATAATAACATATACAATAGGGCTATCCACACCTTCTCAGTATCGTCGTATTAGGTATTTGGTAAAAAAAAAAGTGAATGTATTTTGTTGTTGTATAAAAAAAGAAATTTGAAATACAACAACAAAATACATACATTTTTTTACCACTGTAATTAGTCACGTAAGCCACTTATAAAAAGAGTAAGATCAATCAATCATAAACTCTCTTACAAAGTCAATCAACCAATTAAATTAATCCGTCATGGTGATTTTGAAACTGTAAGACATGGCCAAAAGAATTAAATGCATGATGAGAAAGTCACGTACGTCAATGCATATCCGCGACTATAAAAGAACAACACAAAACTTTATGTAGGCGCTGTTCTTCTTGCCTTCTTAATCTTCTAACATTATAAATCTTAAGTTAATATTAAGATAAAGTGTAAATGATAAATAAAAATAAATAAAGTTTTTGAAGTGAAACTTCTTTAGCGGCGTTGGGCAAAAATTTAATGTAAAATTTTGAGTGAAAAAAAAAAATTGTAACGTTTTTCGGATTCTGTATCTCATGAACTGCACTAGATATGTAAACACTTCCAATTTTCACAGAATGTGTAATTTTATTGCCATATCCCCAACAAATAATAAAATCCACTGGAAAAGTCTCAATAAAGAGATAACAATTACACAACAACAACATGCAGATTATGTGTTATAAAAATGTTTACAACAAGAACATGCAAGCAACCAGCTTGTGTGTTGTACAAAAACAAGCGAATGAACGAAGAAAACAGAACGAGAAACACACAGAAGCACGCAGTTGATCATATTTTTGGTCAAGAGGGGACAGACGGCAAACGTAAACACATTGTTTAACACAACAACAAAAATTTTTGGTTTTATTTATTATTAACTGAGTACTCACAAAGAATATTAAATATGTATAAAGTTATATTTGTTTTGAGATGATCTCCCTCTGACTGTTTTTAAGAAGTTTCACTGCTATCACGGGAGTGAATAGTAAGTATTATAAGTTTGTCATGAAGCTTGTAACACACACAAGGAGACAACGCAGACCACATAAAGTATATATATTTGTGATCAGCTCGACGAGACGAGTTGATTTAGCCATGTCCGTCTGTTCGCACTCCTAGTCCTTCAGTTTTTGAGCAAGAGATCTGAAATTTTGTACATAGGTTTCTTTTTACCATCATTTAAAAAAAAAAAAAATATGTATATAAAGTTGTATTTGTTTTGAGATGATCTCTCTCTGTTTTTAAGAAGTTTCACTTCTATCACGTGTACGATGGTACACGCGCTTTTTTTTTTTAACATTGATACTTAAAATAGAAACTTACAATAAAACAATAAGAAGATATAAAAGTTCCGTGAAGAGTATTACAACTTCGGCATAGCCAAAGTTAGCCTTTTTTCGCATTTTTTTCCTCACATTTCTTAATAACTGAGTACGCTCACGAAATTGTGTTTGCTCTCAAAATTGTTGTTGTTCTTAATTTGGCAAATTCATACACAAACATTTTATGTAGCTTTTCTCTCATTAATGCTTTGCTACTTCTTGAATTGTGTGTTGTTTTCATTATTGTTGTAGAAACGCAGACTTGTTCTCGATTTACCGTACTAATTTGCAGCGATTATGATTATATGTAATATTTTGCTTCTGTAGTATGGTTAGTATTTCTAGGATGAAGATGTACGTTGTTGTTCTTTTCTTACGAAATATTTTTGTATTATGCTAGCGCTCACGGAGCTTTCTTTTTACCATACGCAGTACATTTGTCGGAATAAGCTGAATTGAACCACTAGGGGGGTACCCCTATACAAACCGGAATCCAAATGAAAGTTCTTATTAGAAAAACGTTTTTGTTTTTTGTACTATCGGGGCATTATAAGTGACTGATCTATATCCACCAACCTTCCAAATTTCAAGACTCTCGGACTACTAAAAGGGCGTGAAGAGTATTAAAACTTCGGCACAGACAAAGTTAGTCTTTTTTAGGGTTCCGTACACCCATAGGGAGCTAACGGGACCCTATTACTAAGCTTACGATGTCCGTCCATCCGTCCGTCTCCTGCTCTATCTCAAGAACCGTAATAGGTAGAGAGTTGAAATTTTCACAGAGTGTGCAATTCATTGTATAACGACATATACATTTTTAGAAGCATTGTTCTTTAATTTAACCTTTTGTTTAACAATTTTTTGTTTTTTGTAGCATACTTTTAAGCTGTTAATTGTAGTATACGTTTAGGCTGTTAAATATGCACATAATTTAATATTTAAAACAAAAAATCTTGTACGATGGTATGGAACCCTCCGTGTGCGAGTCCGACTCACACTTGGCTGATTTTTTATACTTTTAATAACAATTTTATAATTATAATTATAATTGTAAATATATGGATTTCGGAACAATTAATTTTGAGTTCCAATACCTTTTTAAAAAGAAATCCCGCGATTTGGAATTTCAACATTGCGGAAATACGTCCCCATTTGTTGAGAATTCTAGATAGTAGATAGTTAATACCGTTTCCATTCACTCCAAGGAAACTCCGGGGAAATCCAATCTGTAACATTTTTGTGGTTAAACAAAAAAAGAAAGGAGACACAAAATCTGCTAAAACAACAGCAGAACGTGTTCGCGCTTATAGAGAACGAAAAAAACTTGTCGAAGCGTCAAATCGACCAGACGAACATGTTGTCGACCTACCATCCACTTCCAGATCCAGAAAGTGTGGTATATCATGACAATTCTGTAATAAATCGTGAAACATCTCTCCCTAGGTTGACTAATCAAAATCGTATGATCAACATAATTAATGGTGGTATACTATTGATAGTTGATGGTAGTGCGAATGGCATTCAGACCACTGATTCTCGTGTGCCTTACAGTGAATACCGTCATCATAATAAAGCTCACCGTGAATTCAAAAAAGCATTTCTTGACAACTCTTTTGGATATATTTGCTCAGTTTGTGACAGGTTGTGGTTTAAGAACGATTTGAAAAGACCTTGTACTCAACATGAAGAGATTTTAAGAGAAATCGTACCAGATAGATCAATGAATGAAATATTCATGTGCAATACGTGCACGAGTTCATTACGAAAGCCAAAAAAAAACTGGTAAAGTCAACTTATAATGGTTTCAAATTTCCGCAGATACATACAATTTTACCACCGTTAGATTTGGTTTCTGAAAAGCTTATTTCTCCACGATTGCCGTTCATGCAGATACGAAGATTAAGAGATGTCAACGGTCAATTTGGTATTTATGGCCAAGTTATTAACGTTCCTGTTACTGTAGATACAATGGTTAGATATCTATAAAACAAATTATTGCAAGGTATGATCAATAAACGGACAATCAAAGCATGGTTACAATATTTGATACCAACCCCACTATACACAATGTATGATATAACAATTGATCAATTATTTTTCGACAATAACTTCATTGTAACACTCCCATCAGATGAATTCAGTGAACATATTCAGATTGAAGAAAGTCTGACAGCTCAACAACAAACACTTCTTTGGAACGAAGATCAATATTTGAATATAGCGGCAGGAGAATCTAATGTTCCGGAAAGTTTATTATTCGATCATCATGCAGAAGAGCTTTCGTTTCCATCTATATATTTGAGATAATTCCTTAACTTTAAAAATGAGATTAACGTAACACAATGGCGTCCAGTGAGATAAGAAGAGCTGATCGACGAGCTGTTACGCCATATCACTTACTGTACGTGGCAATGAAAATTTTGTTGACTGAAAATTTGGATTACAGATACTAATATGGCTAAATAATGCTCCACGCGATGCACTTGGTAATGACAAAAATGATGCTATATCATTGATCAATAAGCTAATTTCTATTTCTGCACAAGAAACATCGAGAAATATAAATCTACAAACGCACAAACATACTTTCACCGGTTACAAACAAAAAGTTGCCAATAGAAAGCAACAATGCAGATTCGAAACCCCTTCATGCCGTGTCAACATACAATTATATTATCGCCTATGCGAAAAGACGAACCAGGATATACGGATTATGTGAAGCAATACAAAATTGTCAGACAGATTCTCGAGAATACTGACTACACTGGCATTAATCATGTTTACCCTGAAAACAATATACATTCCGATGACCATAACGAATCAATACTTCGGGGAGGGTTTAACAGGCCACGCGTTTTCTTGAAACGTCAACCACATGAAAAATGGCACAACCCGTTCAACCTATTCGTGTTTAATATAATTCAATCGAATATGGACGTTCAATTTATTACAGAACGTTGCTGAGTACGTGAACAAAACGAACAGAGGGGTAAGCCATCTTCAACGTGAAATTATTCAAACAATAAATGAACATCCCGAATTCGACATTGTGGAAGTCACTTGAAAAATAGGTGGTCAGCATGCTAAACAGTGTCGACATGATAAATCAAGAGGCTGCATGGTATCTTTTACGAGAGCCAAGGTCCAAATGTTCCACGTCTTCGAAAAACCAAAAAAGAACGAAATGGGTATTGGAGGAGGCTCGACTGATATTTGGAAGCATAATTCGTTCGATAAATACGAGAAAAGACATAACGACTTAGAGGATATTACACTCGCACAATTCGTGGCACATTATTCTGTTCGTACTGATGGAAGATATATGAAGAGAAGGAAATCTCGTATTATTCTTTATCGAAATTATGACATGGGCAACGATCTTAACGAATATAAACGAAAAATGGTCTCCTTACACATTCCATTCCGGAACGAAGACGCAGACATACTCGCTGAATTGAAGTTCATTCAAATATATAATGAGAACGAGGATCTTATTTTAAATCATCGAAGAAAATTTGAATCTGACTTGGATATACAAAAAACCATCGAAATTTGTCGCAATTTGTGTCGTGAAAACGAATATGGTCCTGATGAAACTGAAGCACGCGATGTAGTAAATAAATGTCCTGCTGCTGATTTATTCCAATGTCTATTTGAAAACCCCAGTACCACAACATGAATGCAGACATTTGTTAAGCTGTATTGAATAAACTTGGACCAATAGCGAAGAAAAGAGAAAATATTCTTCCAAAAGCCGAGTTTTGTAAATTGATGAGAATGGCAAACGAAAAATAAAGCGAGCTGCTGCGGCATGTAATTACAACTACTTTTTTCAAATAATTCTGCATTTCAAATATTCTTCACTGATCCAGCTGGATGTGTAAAAACTTTCGTTATAAGACTCATCATGGAGATTTACAATCGGTTCACAAATACTGATGGCCACTGCAATGCATATATAACATGCGCCTCTACGGGTAAAGTAGCTGTGGCTATTGATGGTACAACTGTCCATATGGCATTAAAAATTACCATATCAAAACTCCTACCATTGAACTTAGAGGTAGTTTATCAATACCGAGCTCTTTTTAAATATGTCAAAGTATTAATCATTGACGAAGTGAGCATGATAGGTGCTGAGTTGCTTACAAATATCGATATACGTATAAAACAGATTACTGGTAAATACAACAAAAATTTTGTCATCATTGATCTGATGTTATTTGGTGATTTGCGACAATTGCCAGAGGTTCGAGCAACGCCAATTTATAAACAACAAACACAATCGATTGCTGGACCCATTTTATGGAGAGGACTGAAATTTTATGAACTAAATCAGATAATAAGACAGTCAAATCAATTATTTTCATCGTTATTAACAAAAATTGGCAATAGCGAACAACTTGCAGAACATGAAATTGAATTGATTGAATCACGATTTTGTACATCAGAAGCTGCTAAAACACTGTGCCCGAATGGAGTTAGCATATTTAATACGAATATCTCTGTTACCAATTACAACAATGAAATACTCAATGAAGCTTCAGAAAAATTTGCCTCAACAGCTAAGGATGTATATATTGGCTTCGACAGAGCAAAAAGCCTTTGTCCGCCATAAACTGCACAAGATGTCGATAATTGACATCGAAGGGCTACCATATGAAACAGTCTTGTCATTGGAATTCCATACATTATAACAACGAATATCGATGTGGCAGATGGTTTGGTAAACGGAGCTGTGAGAAAATTGGTGCATCTAGATCTCAATGATCAAGCAGAGGCTCGAGTTACCGGATTCAGCTAAGTTTGAAAAAAGGTTGCAGGCCATGTAGCAGCAAATAATAAAAGTAAAACAGCTGTACCAATCGGCAGAAGAACATCAACAATAGCTATCAATAATAAAACTATTAACGCAAAGCGATCACATTTGCCATTGGTTTGTGCTGGCGCGACAACCATCCACAAATCTCAGGAAAGTACGTATTCTGAAGTTGTGTACGAATACGACAAAAAACATTTGCAATCATTAGTTGCTTTGTCGCGTGTTACCAGTATTAAAGGGTTAGGGTTACAACGGACGGAGGTGATTCTACATTTTATCATGGTCGTAGAGCATCTCGTAGTATGTCTCAGATACAAGACGAATTCAGGAGACTTGCATTGAATCGACTGGAAACTATGGATAAAACAATAATTGAGTTTATGACTCAGCGAGTGGATTATCTATATATACTCTTAATTGTCAGAGTCTCCGAGCACATTCCGCCGATCTAAGGGATGTTTTCATACGCAAATCAAATGTTGTACTTTTGTCAGAAACGTGAATAAACAATGACGACGGTGTCAACATACCAAGCTTTAATTGCGTTATTAAATATAAGCGACCGAATGTTCGAACAGGATATGTAACAATATATCGTAATTAATATGATACTGCAAATACATTGACACCAAACATGGAAATGACTGCTATGCAGTCTCAATCATGTACATCTACAGTGACACCAGTTGGCGATATTTGCATTGCGGAGTGTCAAACGCTAAATGGAAATATCGTTATTGCGGTGATCTATATAAAGCCGAATCAGAATCTTGACGATATAATATATTTCATACACCGTTCCCTACTGATTTATAGTCATACAGGTGCTGAAGGTAGATGCGAAGATAAAATCCCCATGATTCTCGGGGGAGATTTTAATTGTAAATTTTTCATAAAATGATTCTTTACCATTAACTAACTTTCTTCACGAAAAATTTGGTCTTTACATAAATAATAATCCCAACAAATCAACAACAAAATCTGGATCTAAATAAATGCAATTTTTTCACGTTATATCGAAAATATCGAATCACGGGCATGTATCACATATTTTAGTTATCACAAACCATTAATATCAGTAATATCAATTGAACCACCAAACAGAATATTTAATGAAATTTTTTGGTCTTATTTATTATTAACTGAGTACTCACAAAGAATATTATAAATAAAGTTGTAATTGTTTAGAGATGATCTCTCTCTGTCTGTTTTTAAGAAGTTTCACTTCTATCACGTGTACGATGGTATCCGCGGATTTTTTTTTTTATGCAGACTCTTTAAAGAAACAATTTAATTATATATACGTATAAATATTTTTTTTGTTTTGTTTAATAACTGTGAGGTTGTTGTATTAAGGATTGTTAGGAGCTCGTGCTTTAATAGCAACGGCCTTCCATACAATAATATTAGTTGCAAAAACGCGTCTGATTAATGTTCCTTCTCAGGTTACTAGGAATTATTCTCCTATAACTTGTTGGTACATGTAAGACTACTTATTTGCAGCATGATCCTTTTCGTGTTTTATGTCAGTCTTAAAACCTATACTATGACCTTGTACCTAATTCTAATCTAATCTCTTAACTCTCCTTAACACATAGTATTATTTTAACTATTTTAACTTTATTTAAATTTATCTTTATAGTGCTTTATGATTAGTATAAATGGCTGATGACATTAGGTCTGTAGCCTTATAGTAGTCAATTAATTTCTTTTGCAAATTACTAACCTCCAGTAGTTCAGTACCGAAGTGACTTGTGGTCGATACCCAGTCTTGTTCGGTTTTTAATGGACCCCAGCTCGCGCGGGCTCTGGGGTTCCCCCCCGTGGCGTGGGATAGAAAGTAGTTTAGAAAAAAAAAGACAAATCCTAAAGGGAAACAGCTCTACAATGCAATAATAAACTCAAGCAATAAACTCGATTTTGCTTCTTTGTTCAGGACAACATATTGGCAAAAAGATCCCAGGAAATTTCCGACCGAGTGTCATTTCTATGGAAACCCAGGTCAAGCTATCATCAAACCATTCTCCAGTTACATTTCACTTATTGATTTACCCCACAAAAATCGATCATTCCCTCATTCCTCATGGCAACTAATTGGCTAATTTGGTATGCGACCAAAACTTGATACCGAAACAGACATTGACAACTCGCTAAGCCATTTCAACTCAATGCACGACACCAAATGCACACCCTGGCCCCAGGAAACCTGGCGTATTAACTAGCACGGAAACTGACCGCCTAATCTCAGGGAAACGCCGGCTAAGATGTGAATGGCAGGTCAGTCGATCTCTCTCATCACTACTAAAATTTAAAACTGCTAAAAAACAAATGCTCTCAAGGTTTAAGCACGAAAAATCCAATGGTACTACATTGAGAATTTTTTCCCCATCAAGCACCAAGTGTTCGATTTGGAGAGCCCAAGACTGCATGAATCCACCAATAACAACTGACTTCCCCATCCGGGATCAAAGCGAAAACTGGGTGAGATCTGACGAGGATAAGGCTTTCACAATTTCTAACCACCTCAACGAGTTCAAATGAGTTAAGAGCGGCAAATTACTAGGATTTAATTCCAACGAAAGCACCAGGGCACGACCTCATTGCCCGAAGGATGATTATTTAGGTACCAAACTGCTCAATATCATTCCTTCTAATGGTCTTCAACGCAATACTCTAAAAGGGTTACTTTCCACCTCCCTAAAGTAGGTAAAGACAACTAAATGGTGTCTCATACCGGCCCATAAGTTTGCTTCCGAATACTGATCAAATAATGAAAGTACGGAAAGTTTGTGGGATTCTGAGAAAGGTAGACCGATTTTTGGAGAAATCATGCCATTGAAAAGGTTCAAAAATCTTTCGAGAGTAATAAGATTTGACAATAAGTACACTCGCAGTGAACGACGAATTTTAGACAAGTTTGCACCGATATGTGAATTGTGGAATCAGACGGTTGACATATTGCCCAAGCTTTATAATCAATATCAAGATGTAACAGTCGAAGAGCAGCTGGGGGCATTCAGAGGAAGATGTCCATTCCGGCAATACATACCATCAAAATCATGGTATACAATTTTGGGTGCTTTGCGATTCTGCTACTAGTTATGCCTGGAATATCCAACCGTATAAAGGCAAAGAAATAGGAACTATGCCTGAAAAAAAAACAAGATATGTGTGTAGTTCTTGATTTGACAGTTGGTCTTGCAAATGAAGACTAATCGATGGCCTCAAGTTATATTTAGTAACATGATAGATATATCAGCATACAATGCTTTTATATTATTTACATCGGCTACCCATGGCTGGAACGAAAACTGTTTTGCTAAATCCCGTGAAGCGTATAAAAAGATTGCTTTCGC
The DNA here is from genome assembly GCA_035041805.1 of Amiota mariae. Classification (NCBI taxonomy): domain Eukaryota; kingdom Metazoa; phylum Arthropoda; class Insecta; order Diptera; family Drosophilidae; genus Amiota; species Amiota mariae. Next base: position 29,371 of record JAWNKV010000779.1, read on the forward strand.
AGAAGTCACATAAACTATTAGAGTCATATCTTACCAAAAGGCTATTCGTGGGGAGATGCAAAAACTTTATTTCAAACGAGTATCACATAAATGCTGGTGTTCCACAAGGTAGTGTCCTCGGCCCACTCTTATACGTCCAATTTACCGCTGATATCCCTACAAATCCGAGCACCATGACATCAACCTTTGCAGATGACACTGCATTCACGAGTCACTTAGCTGCCTTAAACAGTATCGAAAAAGCTACTCGATCACTTGCAGCATGTATCAGACTTGACAGTTGGCGTATAAAAGTCAATCTGAACAACCATTTTTAATAGGACCAATTCACTTGGACAGACTACTATCCTGGCGGAAACACATAGAAGCTAAAAAAATATGCATGAAATTAAGAGCCCAATCCCTCTTAAAACCAGGATCGGGAGTATGCCTCGACTTAAAAGTGTTAATATATAATAGCTTAATAAAGCCAATTTGGGCATACGGTTCCCAGCTTTGGGGGAAAGCAAGCTCAAGTAACGCCGAATTCATCCAAAGAGCATAATTGAAGATACTTCATTTTATTACAGGTGCTCCCTGGTACATGTCAAACGCGAACATCCACAGAACTGGCCCAACTAAAAAATGCGCCAATAATTTTTAAGATCTGTAAATTATTGTTAGGTTTTGTGTTATACAACGTGATTCAATAAATAAAAGTAATACGCAAAAACAAAAAGAAAAAGTTCGTTGCGTGCTTTCCTTGCTTGTTGTTGTGTGCTTGCTAGGTGAGCAGCAGCAGTAGCCTCTATTCGAATGTGTATAACGACGCGACTGATCGTCGAGGTCAAAAGGCCGAAAACATTCGAGCTTTAAAGCTTAAAACTACTTACCTTAAACACTATTGTGCTTAAAAGCTTCGTGCTTCAAGCTATTTTTAAACACGCGTATTTGCGAATACAATTCTATCAGCGAGTTATTTATTTATCAATTTACCACTATTCAAACAAAGAATTTGTATAGAACAGTAACAGATACAGCTATGATTAGTAACCATATCACATTTTTATAATAACAAAATTAACCGTCTTGGTACAAGCTCGCTGAAGATATTTTTGAAAGATAACTTTATGGATTGGCTTATTCTTTTTGAAATAATAGTTATAAATATCTATACTAATTACTAATACTAATAATATAACAAAGAGGTAATGTTTGTTTAGATGATGGAGCTAATCTTCGAAACTATTTATCCGATTTTAAAAATGCTTTCACCAGTAGAATGTTATGTTGCCAATGAGTGTCATGGCATACTTACTTTTTTTTAAGATTTTTTTAAAGGGAAATTTGTCTTTTTAAGGATAAAGTTTTTTTAAAATCACTGCTAGACCAAGCACAAAAATGTTCGTACGTTTTGTTGTTGTTTATGATTTGTTGCTTCTTGAATTTTCTTTTGTTGCCGTTACTGTTGTATTGAATACGCACAAGAGTATTGCGCTCTCTTCTTTTTGGTATGTTAATCATTGAAATCGATGCAGTTTTATACTCTTCACGCAGTATAGTATAGTATTATAAATTTGTCATGAAGGTTGTAACACACACACGGCGACATCGGAGACCCCATAAAGTATATATATTCTTGATCAGCGCGACGAGACGAGTTGATCTAGCCATGTCCGTCATCCATCTGTCTGTATGTATGCAGACTAGTCCCTCAGTTTTTGAGCTAGAGAGCTGAGCTTTCTTTTTACCACACGCAGTAAATTTGTTAGAATCAGCCGAATCGGACCACTATGGGGGTACCCCACAAAGCGGGATCCAAATGAAAGTTCTTATTAGAAAAACTTTTTTGTTTTTTGTACTATCGACTTAAAATTTGGACACTATAAGTGTCTGACCCATAGCCACCAACCTTATAAATTTCGGACAACTAGCTGGGGCGTGAAGAATATTACAACTTCGGTATAGCCAAAGTTAGTCTTTTTTTAAATTTTTTTTTTTTTTTTTTTTTGTAAGGGAAGCGTGGTAGTCAAGGGGAAGCCGTGCAAATATTAATAAAATTTTTGGGAAGGAGATGCTGGACAATGTCTGGGTTTCTAGTGAACTCGTATGATTATCAACGAATCAGAAGAAGCGAAGGCGAAAAAAGATATGAAATTATTTGCATGAATGGAACGGAGCCTTTCGTTTTCTACTTACGCAGTCAGCAGCAGCGACATTTTTCAAAAGAAAGGCGCCGCTCCGATCAAGGAAGTAATTTTATATCTCTTGTCGCCTTTGCTTTTTGCTGGTTATTTTAGTAAGTAGGTCAGCGACAATATTTATATACTTATATTGTAGTAGCTTGAGAGTATGACTGCGCTTAACTTGATTGCTGTTTCGTTTACTATTTCTGGGCAGAGAAGATGCAGCGTTCGATTTGGTGGTTTGCTGTTTCGTTCACTGACATTAAAATTCTTTGTTCTTTAAGGAAAAAATTAAATATTATGGCGCCGCGTGTAACTCGAAAACATATTGAAAAATATTTCGATTTTCATGGTAATCAAGCTTTGTTCGTACATCTTAGAAACAGAAAGAATTTTCAATTTAAAAACACATCTCATTAAACTTCATCAAATTAAAGATGAACATGGTGCGTGTTCCGTCAACAACACAATCAAAAAATTTCGAAAGCAAATTGTGAAAATAGAAATAAGCAAGAAACAGCTATTTCGATCTTATATTGGCTTAGTGACGGAAGACAGCATTCCGTTTAATGTACTGAACTCCACCAATTTCAAAAACTTGTTGATCCCATTTGTAGTGGACTTAGTGGAAAAGTTAAGAAGAATATCTGCCTTAACGGGAGGAATTGCAGAAAAGTTCTTAAAGTAGTTTCGGACAACATCGGATGTGCAATTAAAACCAACCTAAATCAACACCTTTTGTCTTTAAAAGTAAACAGTGTGACTCGCTTGTCTCGAAATGTGTTTGGCATTAGTGCACAGTACATAAAAGAAAATGAAATTCAATCGCGCATACTGGGAATGGTAGAACTGAAGAGTTTTGGCGCAAGCTCTTCGCGAAATTTGGCAACAGAAATATTAAGCACTCTAACAAATGATTAACACAACGAAAATTTTGTAACACTGCAGCATTTTCTAAAATGGACACGATGCGCACGATGCAGACGATGCGAATGAAATTTATTTAAAGAACATTGAAATGTTTGAGGATTCTTCTGAAATCCACTTGGGCGATATTCAAATATGTCGCTGTGCGGCCCTTACAGCGCAGTTATGTGCATTACACGTAATCAAGGATTTCGAAATTAAAAGTTTAAAAGTTTACTCAGCTGTAAAAACTTGATCAAACCATTAAGAATAAATCAATAGATGAAAATTTTGAGTCAAATGATAGTTTCTGGGATTTTGTTGAAGCATATTGCATTGCTTTTGAGCCCCTTCTGGACACAATAGTCAAATTCCAACCAGAGCAATAGATTACACGAATTCTTATGCTGAATGGCTCAAATGCCAAATTTGCAGTGAAAAAGTACTTGAAAATGGTGACAACAAATACATAGAGAAAATTGCAAAAAGCGTCTTGCATAGTATGGAACAAAGGACCTCAAAACTCTTGAACAACTAGAGCTTAATTTCGTGTCTTTACCTTGATCCACGTTTCCACTACACATTGACTCTGACTCAAAAGCTTGAAACAGTTACCTATCTCAAGAAACTACTATATATGAAAGAATCAAAACTTTAAATATAAATTTTGCACAAACAAACAATATGCAATTTCCGTATTCATCATTAGAAAACAAGGAATTCGTAGAAAAGAAAGATGAATACCTAACGCATACTTAGCTATACGCTTTAAGCAACATTTGCTTTGCGGTTCCACCTATTTAGACATTAGTATAACATATTTTATAAATAATTTCTCTTTCCTACCCCTTCTCCTTTATTTGCTACATTCATATCATATTCCATATTTTAATATTAAAAAATTTAAGTTCATTACTATTACTACTACATTCATATCACATTCCATTTTTTAATATTTGAAAATTTAAAAATATTTCCTTTCTTCACAATGTGAAATTTTTAATAATATATACATATCGCACATGTTTAACTAAAGTGTCACAACAGAAATTTGTCAATCCTCATGATTTCATCATTGCCACGTTTGCAGATGATACGGCCATCCTCTCCAGGAACAGGTGTGTTTATGAAGCCACGGACACCGTCCAACAATACCTCCATAAATGTTAAGTGTGGACAAGACGATGGAACATTGGCATTAACAAACAAAAATGTGCCAATGTGACGTACGCCTTACGGCCTGATGTTTGTCCTGGAGTCTTCATTGGCAACCGGGGGGTATATTTGGTTAGGCGGCTAACATTCAAAACGCATATTTCAATCATCACGAAATCGCTTGGAGAGAGAATTAGGAAATAGCGTTGGCTCCTAAACAGTAGGAATAAATTATCCTTAAAAACTAATATACTCATTTACAAAGCAATAATTGCTCCTGCTTGGCAATACGGATTGCAGGTGTATAAAACATCTCAAAGGTCAGATTACTGCAGGCCCCGACATTGCGTATGATTTCGGGAGCTCCATGGTTCATGCGAACGGCGGACCTTGAGATTTGATTTAAATATACCAAAAATTGGCTAAGTGATTAATCGTCAGGCCAAGAATTATTTGGAGCTGTTAAAAAATCACCCAGACAGACTAGCCAGGCATCTCTTAAAGCGACGCAGAAGGGGAGGAGTCAAAGTGGCGAGATGGTTGAGAAGATCTCATCTTGTCGACCTTTCTACTCGATCCTATTAACTAATTAATTGTTCTATCCCACTTACTAATTGTGCTAAAATTGTTTAATTTAAGTTGGTTTATAGAATAACAGAAAAATTTAAATTATATTATATTGCCACAGATATATATAAAAGTGAATGTATGTATCTATGGTGTTTATGGACTCCGAAACCCTTATACCAATTTTGATGAAATTTTTAGGGAAACTCTAACATAGTCTGGGAAATGTTTGAGTTAAGTTTGGTGCGGATCAGACCACCAGAATAGGAAGGAATTGATGGATCCAATTTCGCATATAAACCTTAGAGACAAACAGTTTCAAAACAAGATATATGTAGGATTTAATTATGTGTATATATAATTTTATTTATTATATGTGTATTTAATTCCATTTAATATTTGATTATTTGGATATTTTACTTCATCATTTTATATCATTGATCGTCATTCACACGTCTTTACTCGTTGAGCTTACAATCCTCAATGCTCTATCTGCACATTCGTTGCTGTCTCTCTTATTCGGCGTCTCGTCATTATCATCATCGTCGTTGTTATCGTCGTTGTTATCGTCGTTCTTCTTCTTCTTTGTTGAATCATCGTTTTGATTCTTCTGCTCGTTATCGTCGTTGTTGTCTGCATCTTTGTGCTTAAGAATATAAACACCTACCCCACATTCCTGCTTATGTATTCGCCTCGAATACTTCGTTAACGTCCTCGTCGGTATAATCAGCCCATAGTTTCATAAATTCTGCTCAACTAGTTGAATTCTTTGAACCTTCAGAATTGCCAATCTTTTGTACGTCATATGAATTGTTTGTCTTGACTCTTGTGACTATATAAGGACCTAAGTATTTCGGTTTTAGTCCTCCACCAAATTGGGTTCTTTTAATCGCCACAACAACCCCAACTGTATACTGCCTCGTATGTTTACGTATTACGTTCTGTTTTCTTGCTGCATGCTTAGAATTTCGTTCTTTGCATGCTTCCGTAATTCAGTGCGATCATCAGTAAATATAGTAATTGCTTCTTTTTCGATTAATTGACGTAACTCCAAATCATCTTTTGTTCGCAGCTTGACTCCAACTTAGCTTTGATAGTACTGCAATTATGATTGCATACATCCTTTCCACCTGACCGTTAACTCTTGGTAAGCCCGTCGTGATTTTCGTCATTCTGATATTTTCTGATTCGCAGTATATTGTGAAGACTTGCGACGTGAAGGTGGAGCCTCTTTTCGGTTATAATATGTGCTGGGTTGCCGAACAAAACACTTTGACTACGTAGTTTTGATATGACTTCGTTCGCTGTCGTCGATTTCGTTGGGTACAATCAACAGAATCCACAATCCACAATAGCCAGTATGTGCTTATTCTGTTTACATGTAGATTCAAGTGGACCCAAAAAATCTACGTGAAATACATGCAGCGGGACTTCTCCTTACGTTATAGGGCTTTTCGTAGTAGGCCTTCTTGTTTACCTAGCTTACGGCTATGTATTTTCGTATTTTTGCGTCTAGGTCCTCTATGTAATACTCCTTTGTTATTAATTCTTTGGTTTTTTTAACGGCGCAATGTCCTCTATCGTGGGCTGCGCTGATGATTTGTTTTTGCATGTTTACCGCAATCAGTACAAGTTCTTCATCGTTGACCATCTTCGTATTCGTGTCTGTCTTGAAGGATATCGATAATGGTCTTCAGCTTTTCGTATTGTAACTGTGCTTTTTTGATGCCAATCGTGATATTCGCACCCGTGATAATTAATATCGGATATCGACTTAGGGTGTCCACATGTTTCATGCGAGTTCCTGATCTGTGTTCGACCACGTAGTCGTATTCTTGTAGGAAAGGTATCCATCGAGCTTCTCGTGTACAGAGATATTTCCTCTCTAATGTCTTCGTAAATGCGTTACAGTCTGTGACCAGTTTAAAACGAGTTCCCAACAAGTATACTCTGAACTTAGATAGCGCCTCAATTACTGCAAGAATTTCAAGTTCGTAGCTTATAAATTTTCTCTGTGCGTCTGTAGTTGCTCATGTAATAGATGGGATGCAGTTGACCGTCGTCGGGTGATTTTTGCATCAACAATGCTCCAATCCGTCAATAGATGCATCTGTATGTACCTCTGTTTCATATTTTTGGTTATAAATATGCAAAACTGGGTTTTCCGTCAACATTTACTATATGGTCTCAAACGCGTTTTCTTCTTGAATACCCATTTTGAACTTTACATTTTGTTTCGTTAGGTCTGATAATGGCTTAGCAACAATCGAATAATTTGGGATGAATCTTCTGAAATAACCTGCTAGACCAAGAAAACTCACTAGCAGCTTCGTCGTCTGGGGTGTTTTAAATTTCGAAACGGCTATTATTTTCTCAGATGATGGACGAATTTTCTGATCTTCAATTATATAAGCTAGAAACTTAATTTGTTCCACAAAATGGCATTTCTTCAGACTTTGCCCTAAACCATAATCTTGACATACCTTGATTACTTTTTTTAAATTGCGTACTGCTTCGTCTTCGCATTTTTCCGGAATTATTATGACATCCACATATGGTAGAGTGATACCCCTGCGTGCCGAATCTCGAAAAATTGTGATTATGTGAAAAAAAAACTCCTGATGAATTTGTTAGTCCGAATGGTATTCTGCGAAACTGGTATTGACCATTCTGCGTGACAAACAAAGTGTACTTCCTGCTCATTTCTCCAACCGGCACATGAAAGAATCCATTCTTCAGGTCAATTGTGCTGAACAATTTTGCATCTTGTAAACGATCAAGTTGGTCTTCAATTAGTGGCATCGGGAAATGGTCTTTGAGGATTACTTTATTAATTCTGCGGTAGTGACTATGTAAGTCGAGGAGATCCATCACTTTTCTTTACCAGAACCACTAGACTCGTGAATTCTGAAACAGAATCTTCGATTATACCATTTCTTATCCATTCGTCTACTTGCGCATCCACTATAGCTGTCTGGGCCAGTGGTAATCGTCGCGGTCTCGAAAATATTGGCGTTTCGTCTTTCAGAATTATTTTTATTTCTACGTGCGTTGTCTTTATTTTAGTCTGCTTATAATTCGCTATAATTTCCATGACTTCTTTCTTCGCTTTTATGTTTGCATTTTCGTTGATATTTAATTTGTTTTCATTTACCACTGCGTCGATTTGCATTATGACCACTTCCTTTTTAACTTTGTCTTCTTCGATCTTTTTGATACGCATACCGTCGCGGCTTATTATTACTTCTGCGTATAAGCATAATTCTTCACCAAATAGTATTTACTAGTCCAAATAGTTAGATGGTACGACGTAGAAATTAAATTCAAAAGAATTTCCGTCAATAAGGATTTCATTTTTGAAACGTTGTCATTACGTCTTTCCCCAAATCGTTTCAACTATACGTCATCTTTGAAAAGTTTCGGCTTCTTCAATTCCTTATATACGTGCATTGAGATCAAATTAAACTTACTGCCAGTGTCAAACAACGCCACGAATTATTTTTCCAACATAAGTATGTATTCGAAGAGGAAAGCGACCGAAAAACAGACAGCGTTTGAGAGAATTTTGTGGTTTTGAGTATGATGAGAGCGATGCAGAATTTGAAATGAAAAGAGAATACATAAAAAACAATTTTTCGGAGCGCGATCTAGTTTCAATATGCATAGTACTGGGCATAAGCTGCAATGTTGCTGACGTACAGTTGCATATCTTTAAAAATTTGCAAGAAGACGCGTTGCTAACCGACGGACAGAACGACGCGACGGCTGATGAAGAAAAAGCTAGTTACAGCGAAGACGGACGCGCACAAGCAAATCAAGTAAAAGAAAATACAGGAGCTGTTCAAAGAAAAGGGGATGACGGAAAAAATAATTCTTTTTATACGTTAGATGAAAACGTTGATTTTTGCGTAAACATAAATAGCCAAGAAAAGTGAGATCGTTGGCAATCTCCCAGATTTGCGCTAAGCTTTCGTGACATCGAGGATTCAATTCGACCATTTGACGGAACAGATGTGATTCCAGAGGAAATATGGATAAAAGAATTTGAAGAAAAAGCTACGGTGATGGGATGGGATGATTTCCAAAAACTCGTGTTTGCAAAAAAAATTACTGGTATAGCAAAACTGTTTGTACAAAGTGAAAGAAGTTTAAACTCATGGAGTGTGTTATAGCAGTATCTATGGAGTGAATTTAAATCAACAACAAACAGTGCGCAAATACATAAGCTTCTACGTGAACTTAAGTTGAAAAAAGATGAGAACGTCCAAGAATATTTTTATAAAATGAGAGGCATGGCTTCATGCGGTTTAGTGGACGACAATCCATTGATGCAGTATGTGATCGACGGAATAAGGGACATGTGTGGTAAGAAGGCAATCTTGTACGGGTCAAGAAACCTAAACAAGTTTAAACAAAAGCTAAAGGTCTACGAAGTTATGAGTGGAAAAAACAAAAGCAATGAGATCAATGCAGCCGAGAAAAAAGTGGTAGTACATAAACAGGAAAAAAAAAATTAACATGTTTTATTTGTGGTGAAAAGGACATTTTTCCAGTGATTGCAAGAACGAGGAAAGAGGAAAGAAATTTTTCAAGTATAATCGATTTGGACACATCTCAAAGGATTGTGGTGAAAACAAAACTAGTGATGCGCCAAATTTACATCGTGTACGAGTGGCGAACAAATTAACTTACAAAAAAGTAACACATATAATAAATAAATTAAATATACACATTTTTAAATCCTACATTTTGAGGGCTCAACCGGGATTTAAAAAAAAAAAAAAGTGTATATTTAATTTTATTTATTTTATGTGTATTTAATTTCATTTAATATTTGATTATTTGGATATTTTACTTCATAACTCATCATTGATCGTCTTTACTAATATACTCGCACAATAATCTAGCTGTAGCTACAACAAAGCTGCAATAAATTTTGGACGAAATATACTCTTGGTTTGATAAATGGAAAGTTAAAGTCAATGAATTGAATACGACGCAAGAGAAAAACACGACATGGACAACTGACTTGGAAGTATCACATCCAAAAGAAGAAAGACCAGCTTATACTAAAATTTAAGCAACTATACTCACTGTTCAACAGCAAATTGTTTAGATTCAACCAGTGGATAACTAGTGCTATACTTAAGTGTAATTTAGACTACATGGACGTGCGGCATTTAACTATGGTGCACTGCCAAGAAAACGATTATAAATATAATCCAAAGGCAACAATCTAAAATGTTTCGAGTAATTAACCGCGGATTGGTATATAACTACTATATCCATAAAGACCTCGGAGTAACAATGATATGTGAAGAAATTTTTTAACGTTAATAGGAAATATCATAAATCATTAGAGCGGCATTCCATCCTAGAAATAGCTGACCTTCCATTTTTATAACTTTTTTTTAGGGTTCCGTCACCGTAGGGAACTAACGGGACCCTATTACTAAGCTTACAATGTCCGTCCGTCCGTCTCCTGCTCTATCTCATGAACCGTAATAGGTAGAGAGTTGACATTTTCACAGAGTGTGTAATTCACTTGTGTGTAGAACGACAAATACTAGAAATACACATTTTTAGAAGCATTGTTCTTTATTTTTATCCTTTTCTTTCTGTAGTATATTTTTAAGCTGTTAATTGTAGTATACTTTTAGGCTATTATGTATAAACATAATTTTATATTTTAAGCAAAAAATCTTGTACGATGGTACGGAACCCTCCGTGTGCGAGTCCGACTCACACTTGGCTGATTTTTTTTATTTGACGCAAAATATACTGATACGATTTTAATAATTTAATTTAATTTAATTTTAAAACAACAAATGAATTTTACTGAAAGGAGTTGTATACTTATTTTCTTCATTTTTAAAAGTAAATATTCTTTTTTTTGGGATTAAGTTTTTAAATTTTTTTTCAAAGCCAAACACAGAAACTTTCTTACGTTTTCATGCTGTGCTTCTTGAATTTTCTGTTGTTTTTGTTATTGTTGTATTTTTTCTTCTCTGAGAACATTCAAGAGTATTGCGCTCTTCGTTCTTTTCTTTCTGTATATAATGTTCTTTGAAGCAACAACAAAAAATGATCACTGAGGAAAATCGCAGCAGCGAAAAAATGTTCTGCTACCCGTGCTAAGCCGGGTATAGTATACTATAAATTACATGTGGTAGAGGGAGTTAGAAGGAAGTTATAACACAATTAGCGAAGTGGGTCGGGCCCACTAGTATATACGTATATAAATTACGTGTGTGTATAGTTGGCTACGGTTGTTGAGAAATACGTTGTAGTATCTCACGAGAATGGAGCAGTCGCAAGTAGTACATAAAAATCAAGGCCCAAGCCACTCATATCATTATAAAAGTGACCATTCGATAATGATCGATATTGTCATATTATTATCCTTCCTATCGTTGGTTAAAATAAGTACTTAGTGTTTGTCTTTTATATTTTAAGTAAACAAATGTACATAACCAAACGAGTAATAACAATAAAAATTTTTTGCTCAAAATATTAAGTTATGTGCAAATTTAACAGCCTAAAAGTGTACTACAAAAAAAAGATAGACAGTCATGGGACTGCCGACCGAAGGGAAAACAAAATTATGAAATAGCAATGGTTTCTTTTTTTGAATTTTCATATTAATCGCAGTATCCGCACTCCGAACAACAGTTATATACATTCATTATGTCCTAACAAGGATACAATAGGCTTATGATAACTGAAGTAAGAAACAAAAATGTTTTATTGACATTTATTGAAGTATTGTGACAATACCGCATCAATTGTCATTTTATACTTCGTAGTACTGAGTTTTCGATTATTGGACATTGTCAAATCTAAAGCTTGATTCAAAAATTCAAGTAAAGGTATATTTTTATCATCTGCAAAGTCAATATTGAAGTCTCCACTTAATATCATAGGGTCATTATCAAATTTTTCGTCAAATCTTTTTTTTTGAGTATTTTTTCAGAACCTTCTTTTGTATATATGTTTTAATTTTTAAAATAAAAATTGTTGTATCTGCCTCATTGATTTGCTAGGCAAAATATAAACGGCAACTCCGATCCCTCTAGGAGATTTCGCGTGTATGTCCATATATGAAATAACAATATCTGTATCTTGAGTGTTATGATAAATAGCTACTCCCGCCGCTAAAATTTCAGATCTTTTACAATTTATAATTAAATTAAAATTCGGAATATCAATTGGTTCTTTGTTTGAAGAAAATTAACAAAACAAAGAAATCCAGAGTGTAGAATGAAGAAAATTAAACTGAAGCATCACTTTCTTCATTTTCATTATCCATTTCTTTTATGAGTGCGAGTTAGCTCGTTTTCACTCTGCATGAATACGAGACTTCTTCTGGCTCATTTATTTATTTATTATTACTATTAGCATTAAGAACACTTAAAGCTAACAGGAGAGGGGTTCCACTGGCTGCTATGGCCTTAGGCTACTTACATTTTGTCTTACAAGATAATAATATTGGTATAGTGGTACTTATTTCTATATGAACAAAGTGTTTTAATAAGAGGTATGTAGAATAAGTATCAGTAACTGATAATATCTTAGATCTTAATTTTTGTAGTTTGTTATATATATTTGCATGTTTTAGGAATTTTATTAATATTTGTGCAGTTATTACATTAATATTACAAAGCATTGAGATCGGGTTGCATTTTTATTAGTATTACCTTTCTGGAATTACTTAATGGGGGACAGATATGTTCAATGTTAGTAGCTTGTGGTTCTTGGCAAATTTGGTATTGGTTTAATCTATGTTTGTCTAAGTAGTATTCATGAGTTAGCTTAGTGTGTCCAAGTCGTATTCGTGTTAATTTGATTTCGTATTGTCTTGTCAATTGTAAATTCTTAAGTTGTGATAGTGGGAAGGAGTTTTGTGGGGTAAGAGACAGGTACCAGGACGATTTGAGATTCTATAATTCCCCTTGACTATGTAGCAGATTTCTTTTAAAGAAGTGGTCAATGTCTTTTTTATTAAAGTTTTGGGTGTATATGAGGGGTAGAGTTTGTGCTTGCTTAGCTGCTGAGTCTGCGGTTTCAATACCTCTTATGTGTGTGTGACCTGGGACCCACATTAGTTTTATTTTATTGTAGTTATTGGAAAACAGACTTCTGATGAGGTGAGGGTAATGATCATAGTTGTTTGTATTTGCGATTGCTTCAAGAGCAGAGTGAGAGTCTGAGCAAATTATGTATTTCTCCCTGGATTTGCAAACCAAGGCGAATGTGATGGTGCTGCTGCTTGCAGATCCATCTTTGTAAATAAAGATCCAGCCTGAGTGGGATTAGTGTTATTTCTCTGATATTTATTTAATGAGAGATCAATTTGGTCACTATTGAAAAGCCAATAGGGTGTGTATTTTACCCTTTTTTACCCTAGTGGTATATTTGGGTCTCTACATTTTGCGGTTAGGTAGCGTAAGATTGAATTAGTGTGTCGACGTTTTCTTAGGGGCTTTTTCTTTAAATATTTTGCGATACGGGTGTCGTTCGAGTTTTGAAGAATTTTGTAGAGTTTAGACTTCAGGAAAGTGTGCCTTTGTTCTATGGGTGCAATGTTGGCTTCATATAAGAGGTTTTTGATTGGGGTTGTACGAAAGGCTCCAAGTGATGTTCTAAGGGCGATGTTTATTATTACCCTGAGTTTGTTTAGAGTAGATACCGACTCGCGGCCATATAAGAAAAGAGCGTAGTCCATTTTTGAGATTATGATGCATAACTGAAATAAGGGTCACAGTGTTACAGTTGAATTTGTGTTATGTTAAATTAGATAAGGTTAACGTGGCAGCCCTCAGACGAGAGGCTCACTTAGGCACAAAAAACATTATGGCCCATTGTGACACCAGCAAAGTGTTGACACGACACCCCTTAGTCCGGTGCGGACAACCACTTGGATTCCGAAATGAACCTAGCTATGTCCTTAATTGGTAGGAGTGATTGTTCGGTTAAGCTGAAGAAGAACATAGAGCCTAAGTGGTTCCGTCTTCTTCTAGCGAGGGATGGACACTGGCACATCAGGTGAAGCACCGTCTCCTCCTCTTCTTCTGAGCCGCAGCTACGGCAAAAATCGTTATGCGGAAGACAAAGTCTTCTAGCATGTTTGCCTATGATGCAATGACCCGTTAGTACGTTTACGGTCTTGCTAATTGAGGTTTTGCAGCTGACCGGTTAGTTTCCTGTTCATGTTAGACCAGGTTTGCCTAGCTATGCTGCAAGTGTCTTCTTCTACCCAGAGAGCATTAGATTTGACTTGGTAGAATTTTCTAACAATGTGTTTCACTGTTGCTAACTGAATTCCAGCAGGAGATGTTACGTTCTCACGGAACGTCCCTTCTTTAGGTAGCAGCTTCACAGTTGCCCACAATGTCTCTATGTCCGGGCACCCAACATAGTTGTATGAGTGCGCGACAGGCTAGAGTGCCTAGGGAAGAACGGCAGTCCGCGACCAGATACAGATATTAGAATGGGACCTCGGAGCATCATTGTCCAGAAGCCACCGGGAGGCCAACAGTATGGCCATTACCTCTGCTTCAAAGACGCTGCAGTGGTCAGACAAGCGAAAGCTGAGCCTTAAGTTCAGATTATTAGAGAAGATGCCGCAGCCGAATTTCTTCTCCAATTTGCTGCCATCTATGTAGATGTCAATGGAATTAGGTTTTAGAACTTTATCGTCCAGCCTATCCTCCCTACTGGGAATGTGGGTGGAGAACTTCCGGTTGAAGTAAGGTATGGGGCATACATAGTCGACTGCCACAGGGGCAGATGGACCGTGTCCCAGAATGCTTGCATGACCCTGTATATGACTAGTTCAGCAAGCTATGGTGCTAAGTCTAATTGCAGAACATTTGGCATCCAGTTCAGCCAGAAGACTAGTTGGTATCCAATTAAAGATTGCAAACAGCGCTTTGGTGGAAGTGGTCCGAAGGGCCCCTGTTATCATAATGGCTGCCGTTCTTCTGACTTTGTCAAGATGTTTTTGGTTGTCTGCCTTGTGACGGGCAGGCCACCAGAAAACGGCTCCATACAGAAGGTTGGGCTCGACCACAGCTGTGTAGTGCCAGGTTGCGATGAGGGGGTTAAGACCCCAACTCGCACCCAGGGCTCTCTTGCAGCAGTAGAAGGCACACGAGGTCTTCCGTGACCAGGATGTTTGCTTTCCAACTAAGCTTGGAGTCAAACACAAGACCTAGATACTTCGCACCTTCGAGTTTTGCTGGGGGAAGTCGGGAATTTTGTACATCCTTGTGAAAAATATGGTCTCAGTTTTCGAAGGGTTAACTGAGAGACCAAAGTCCCGACACCATTCTGAAACAATGCTAAGATCATTTGTTAATCTCTTTGATAGGGTGGAAGGAAACTTACCAGATACCGCAATAGCAATGTCGTCGGCATAGGCTATGACTCGGCATCCGGTTCGATCTAATTTACTTAGCAGGGAGTTAACTGCCAAGTTCCAGATGAGAGGAGAGAGTACGTCACCTTGCGGAGTACCTCTGTGTATGACTCTCGTAACGTTGACATTGCCAAGAGATGCAATAATGGAACAAGATTTTAACAATCGTTCTCTAAGTGTATTGATATTTGAGTCCAGGTTTAGGCCGGACAGAGTTGAGACTACCGCGTTAGGACATACGTTGTTAAATGCACCTTCGATATCGAGGAACACGGACAACGTAAATTCCTTATGGGATAGTGATTTTTCCACTACCTCAATAAGAGAGTGTAGCGCAGTTTCCATAGACTTGCCCTTAGTGTAGGCATGTTGTGAAATTGATGGAAAGTTTTGATCGATGGTGGTCGTAATATGGACATCGATAATTCTTTCAAAGGTTCTGAAAAGGAAGGAGGAAAGACTAATAATCCATGGGCTTGATGTGTGATACTTTCCCTGCTTTGGGAATGAAGACTACACGAGCTACACGCCACAAGCTGAGAATGTACGAGTATTGGAGGCATGCATTATAAATTTTCAAAAGCCACGGTGTGACGATGTTGGAAACCTCTTGAAAGTCTGCTGGTATTATACCGTCAAGACCAGGAGATTTGAAACGGTTAAAAGAATTGATGGCCCACTGAAGCTGAGCGTTGGCCACCACAAGGTTAGACCGGCATCGGTTCGTAGGGGGGGCATCAATGGATACATTCGTGAGGACGTTAAAGGTCTCCATCCCGCTAGCAGTCCAGCTACCATCAGGCCTCTGGACGCTATCCAGGCATCTTGGAGAAGACTTGAGGATCCTGCGGAGTCTACTTGTCTCTGAGACACTTTCTATATTGCCACAGACAGTTCTCCAGGTAGCTCTTTTGGATTTCCTTATCAAGTACTTGAGTTCCCTTTGCTTGTCTTTGAAGGGAAGCCAGCCATTTGAGGCCTTAGCTATGTTAAAGAGCTTGCGGCATTATTTGCAAAGTTCTGCTATTTTGGCATTCCACCACATGGGTTTGATCTTACGTCTGGGTGCGTAAGCCACGCAGGAAGTTACCGCTGCTAGTTTGAAAGCATTTGAGAGCTGTGCGACAGCCCTTTCAATGTAGGCGCTATCTGTTATACAAGGTGCCGGAACAAGGCTTTTAACCAATACTAGACTGCAATTTGGTCCAGTCGATAAGTTTTCTATTGGAATACTCTGAGGCAACCTCAGAAGCTGTGGTAGCTAGAGTATCCAATCTTGTAAGCGAGATATCTATGATCTGAGTAGGAGCAGTCTTGGGAGACCCTCCAGTCCCTTAAGAGTAAGGGTGAGTGGTCACTGACATGCGTGACGTCGAGTACCTCCCTTTTGTTAGAAGGGATTTGCAACAAAGAGATCGTGGGCTAAGTTAAAGTCAAGAAGGGACTCACCTCGTTTGTTGGTGTCCGTGCTGCTCCAAACTTCGTGATGGGCGTTGGCATCCGCACCGATAACGATAGGGATCCTCTTATTGTTCGCTTCTGAAACCAGAACATGACTATGTCGTGGAGAGGAGCTGGTCCGTGATCGTGTGCCATATAGCAAGATGCTATCCAGGTTGGAGTGCCGTCCACTTCAGCGAGAACGGAAACGTTGTCTTTATCCAGATACCTGTAGAATACAAGAGCATTAATTGACCCAGTGTTCCTGGACAAAAAGAGCTCTTCGTTTCCTTGGGAGAGACGCAGGAGCAGTACTGCCGAGGCAGTGGTAGAATGGTGAATGTTAATTTGAGTTACCTTCACCATGTTTGGGGATCGATACAACGGTGTTGTCGGGGTCTTCCTCTTCACATAGAAGAGACTCCGACGCACTTAAGTCCATTTGGCCAAAGAAATCATTAACGAGCTCAGAGGTGGATATAACACTAACTGAGTCGTCAGATTCCGTATTGCCCGATTTGTTCGGAGGTACCAAGTCGGCCGCAGCATTAGCTTGAGGCTCGACCATTTGAACCTTTGGTTTGGTACGTAGCTCGTCGCTTTTGTACACCTTGAGTGTGATCCGAAACCCGAAACCGAAGTTGATCTCCCCTTTGGATGTGGTGATTGGTGCGAGTGACTCCTCATTTATCCAATCCTTCCAATCATGAGTATGTAGGTCGCTATTACTCATCTTCAATAACTCGAGGATATCCTTTGGCGAGGAAGGCTCTGCAAGAATCCAAGTTCTAGAGTGTGGGCGATTGGGGATTTGGTCCTTGGTGACCACTGAGAGTTTGGCTCCTGGCCATAGCTCTCCTAGCTTGCCAATGGCTTGCCATTCACTGCCCAGATGAGGCTGTCCTTGGCCACCTCGTTAAAACGTCTGGTGGAACGAGGTGCCGTTATTCTGGGTTTCTTGGCATCCGTTGGTACCGATTGTGTGGGCTGTTCAGTCGACCTTTATCGTTTCTGAGTAGCAAGTGAGGTGGTTGAGCGAGCCTCCACATTTCTTTGGGCCCACGCGAGAGCTGCCCTATCCTGCTCGGAGAGCTTGGTATGTTCGCATGCTCGAAATCTGTTTAGGATTTTGTGTGCAGATCTTCTGGTCCTATAAGCCTGAGTGGCTAATGTGCGGACGGACATCAGAGGCAGCCGTAAGGCTTGAGCCCGAGTCTTTAGATTTGCTTTGGGCAATGTCTTCAGAGTGGTTGGAGAGAGGGGTAGCTTTTACAGCCCCTGCAGATGAGGATGGGCCCACTAATTGTGTTGCGCCGATCTAAGAGGAGTGTGAGGTGATTGAAGACGAGCATGGCTTCGTGGCAGTGCTCGTACGCACTTGAGGTTTGGAGGTGGATCCACCAGACAATTTAGGCTTAGCGCCACTGGTCGACTTTTGCCGTACCAGACGAGCAGGTTTCGCTTTCGGGTAGGCCTTTTCATTTTTTTGGTATAGATTGGTTGTGTCCATTCTGTTGGGTTCCAACTCAAAGCCGACCCGAAAGGGTAGTCACTGAAAAAGGTCCCATGGTTATCTATACAAAAGCAGGGAGGCCATCCTAGGGTTGGCATACACCTTCACGGGGTCGTATACTCAGAGCCAGACCAGTGCTAACTGGGAGTGATATTCAACCAGACCTACAACACCAACTTAATGACGACGAAATCGAGAACGTACTCTGAGACCCGTCACGGTTTTAACGGAACGGAGACAGGTTGTGGCTTTAGACCACAGCCGTTTGCACAAGGTTTCACCCCGGTGTTCATAGATCTGGAGGTCACAGCCTACCAGCATAGGGCAATTAAACTCAGAAACAGTGAGGTAGGCGTAGTCCGTGGACAGAAAAGGGATCGTGCCAGTAATTGGCGCAGGCGGAAGAACTCCTCTTGAGAGGAGACACGCAATGCGCCGGTGATAAGGGGATGGCGGACAACTCTTGGTTACCACTCCTCAAGCTACCTTTCTGACATGGGAAGCCCTATCAGCGTAGTTAGTTGAGTCATTGCAATGCAAACCTCCACACCGCGTCAAGGTTGTCCTTCGTGGAGGACAAATATGGTTAAAAATGGCAAAAGGGTTCACTCAAAGAAAAGAGATTGACCACCACGAAACTTTTTCACCGGTAGCTCGAATGAGATCAATACGTACTTTAAAAGCACTTGCAGTCAATTAGATTTTAACAGCGCATATCTAAATGGCGATATAATGGAAGAAATTTATATCAAAACTCCACCCGAATTTTTCACAATTCTTAACGAAAAGCAATTCTTAACTGTACAACCAAGATAAAGTCTGCAGACTAAAGAAAGCACTATATGGTTTAAAGCAAGGTGGTTGTCAATGGTATAAGAAGTGTCTCAGTTAAAAATAATGAATTTGAAACCACTTGCAGCTGACCCTTACTTTAAAAAGAAATAAAGAAACATTCTCATTATCTCAATATATGTGGATGATCTCATAGTTGCATCGAATGGCGAAAATGAGCTACGTCATTTGAAATTCGAGTTATCAAATGCTTTTGAAATGAAGGAATTGGGCGAAATTGGTTGGAGCATTGATGTGGCTCGCAGTGTCAACTTTTCCTGACATTGCTCATGCAGTCAGTCTGTTTAGCCAATTCAATACAAACCTACGGTGAGCAGCATCGGGAAGAAGCAAATCGAGTGCTGCGGTATCTCAGAGGCATCAAAAACCTTGGCTTGGTTTACAGCCGAAGCGGTGAAGATCTGGTTGGTTCGCAGATGCGGATTATTGATGATCGTAGATCCTTTACTGGATATGCATTTATGTTAGCAAACGCACCAATAACGTGCGCACTCACGCAGCAGTCCATCTCAGAAGCTTCATTCAAGAAATCTTGAGCAAGTCCAACACAACAATAATTTATAAAGACAATCAAGGGGCTGGAATCCGGTATCTCATCGACGCGCAAAGCATGTCGACATCCGTCACCATTTTGTGCGTCATCTCATTGAGAAGAAGGAGCTGCAGATTGAATGAATACCAACAGGCGAGATGATGGCTGACGTACTTTCCAAAGGATTAGTAACACCCAAGCATAAGGACTGTGTAAACTCATTGGGAGTCAAATCAATCAACTAACGAGATACCGGAGGGGAAGTGTTAGAACAAAAATGTCACCTGGGTTACTGCGGCTGAACTTGACCATCTGGCAACTGCGCGGAAAGTAATATATTTTAATTATTAGAAGTGAATCACAGTTTGAACTTAAAAATTAAAATTGTCGTGTTGTGTGGGTGAAAGCAAAAGACTCTTTGCTGTTGTGTACGACTAAAATGCTTATGTAGCGTTACCGAAAAAAAGGTCCTTGTTGTTTTTACTATTGTGTGTGGCGCTAGAAGTCTACTACGTAAAAATTATAAAAAAAAAAATAGTCCAACGAGGGTGAGAATGAAGCCTTTTGGCAAAG
The DNA here is from genome assembly GCA_035041805.1 of Amiota mariae. Classification (NCBI taxonomy): domain Eukaryota; kingdom Metazoa; phylum Arthropoda; class Insecta; order Diptera; family Drosophilidae; genus Amiota; species Amiota mariae. The sequence goes on from JAWNKV010000779.1 coordinate 49,494, forward strand.
TCAATTTTGACTCATAGGTGCAAATAGAAAAGTCAAAAACGACGTGTGGAAGTAGTCCACAGGTCCCGGACGAAAAGCAGCCTTATTGAAATCACTCATATTAATAAGAATGAACTCAAGTGGCGATATGAGGAGCCATATTGAAAAATTTGTCTATACCGTTGACAAAATTAATCAAGTTGAATTAGTCAACAGAAATTGCTTATTGGCAATACTCCTATTATACAGCATGCCAGAGGAATATGAATCTTTCCGCGTTGCAATCGAAACGCCCGAAGAATTGCCAACACCAGAAAAGCTGAAAATAAAGCTGTTAGATGAATATGAAGCAAGGTATAAGAACAAAATATCAACTGAGGCGTCATTCGCTAAAAACAAAAATGAAACGGCAAAAGATAAACCAAAATAGAAATTTAAATTCTAGTTCTACTCATGTGGCAACGTGGTCCACAAAGCAGCAAACTGTAGATCAAAGAACTTAAAAGACAGAGACCCTAACAAAAGCATGTATGCGCAAGCAGCAAACTTCTTTAACAATGAATCAATGAGGATGGTATCTTGACTCAGGAGCGTCTTCTGATATCGCACATGTTTAACTAAATTGTCACCATTCAAAAATTTCAAATTTTGATTTTTTGTTAAAAACAATACACAATGATCATCCTCAACCCCTGTAAATATCTGGTATTTTTTTGTCTACGCTTTACCCAAAAAAACTATTATTGTTTTTCTTTCTTTTCATATACCTTCAATGTGACCAAAAACAGTTTTTTACCTCTACTGAAAAATTGAAAATTTTGAGTTATGACACTTTAGTTAAAGATGCGCGATATGTGCTCACAAAAATAAAGATTTGATACAGTCAGTACATCAGATTGTGTTCAGCTGAGTTTAGCCAACGGAGAAACTCGGCGTTGCTCAAGCTAGAATGGGGGTCACAGGTGGTAGATAGTGGACGGCCTGTAGGTTAGCTGCGAATATTGAATAAGCAGGTAGGTCAGGCCTCAGGGAACTGGGGTAGAGACTATGTTGCAAGGGTATACCCGTTCCTGACTATTACGGCCCGCCCCTCTGCACACGATGCGCTCGCGAACAAAAAAAGAAGAATGGAAACAAATAAGGAATGTAAAGGTATTGAGCCGAAAACCACTATTGCAGCAATGAACAACTTGGTTGCTGCAGCGGACAAAATACAAGTATCGCTGAAGATTTGGCCTTCAGGCGGAGCAGTAAGATGAGTCGCTCCCCTCCAAGAAAGCCTCCAGTAGTTTTCAACTGAAATAAGTACATATTGAAGATATTTTATAATTTAACTAGACGGCCCGGCAAACTTCGTTTTGATGCCGACACACTCGACCAAAAAACAACAATAACGAAAACAACACTCAATTCAAGAAGCAGCAAAGCATTAACGACAGAAAATCTAAATAAAATATTTGTGTATGGATTTGCCAAATTAATAGCAACAACAATTTTGAGAGCAAACATAATTTCGTGAGCGTACTCAGATACTAAGAAATGAGAGGAAAAAATACAACAATAATAACAACCAAAGAAATTTAACAATGAAAAACGTAAAAAACGTTTTGTGCTTGGTCTTGCAGTGGTTTTCCAAACACTTAATACTAAAAAATAGTATATTAAACTTTAAAAACTTTAAAAAATAAGTATGCAATTTACTGCATTAGGATTCATTTGTTTAAAAAAAAAAATTATTAAAATCGGTTTAGTATATTTTGCACCAAATGAAAAAATGTTAAAAATAATGCTATAAAACTATCCACCTACCGGGTCCAAATGTAGAAACAAACCTTCTAGGTGATCCCATAAGTCAAAAAAAATATTGATCAAAATTGGTCCAGCCATTCTCAAGTTAACCCCTGAGATACATTTTGACGATTCAGTTTTATATATAGATAGATTGAATATAATTTTATAATAAGAAAAAATTGAGAAAGAATGAAAAACCTTATATACTATAGAACTTATACTTTGACTAGACTAGATGAGAGACCAATTCGTTTTAGTATTAACTAAAAGAACCAGTCGTAAGCACGAATGAGCATAACAATAATGCTGTGTGATAAAATTTCTTTGGACATTGGATATTTGCTCCTTAATATGATTAGCATTTGCTAATTTATGCAGATTTAAAATCATTTTTCATTTATTTTGTGCAATTTGTAATTTTTGTACGTGTGACTTTGAGCAGTCTTCCCATACAACAGAGCCACACAGGATAATCGGTGTAAAAATTGATCTGAATATCATCATTTTTTATGTGCAGATAAAAAGTGTTTATATTATGGAAAGGTAGAGGATGCGTGTTGTCTTCTTCAATTTATCGATTGTGTTAGCTATATGCCTGCTAAATGTTAACTTCTGGGCTAAGTATAAACCCAGGTATCTTAAGTGGCTTTCCCATGGAACACCAGCAGTGTCAATTACCAAATTTGAATTTAGAAGATAGCAGGCCTTGCGATTTTTCGTGAAGTAAATGGCTTTTCTCTTACTTGCATTTTAATTTAATTTCCCAAGTTGTGAAATAAATTGCTAAATTATTAAGTGCAACTTGTGATTTTTTACTAATTTAAAATTATCACCAGAGCCGTAGATTGCTGTATCATCTGCAAAGATAGCTGTTTTGCAATTTTAATGTGTATAGGTATTATACAAAATGGGACCAAGCCCAGAACCCTGTGGTACTCCAGCATTTATAGGCTTGCAATTTAAATGACTTCCATCTATAAATACTGAAAATTGTTTTTCACTCAGGAAACTTTCAATAATTTTAATTAGGTATTAAGGAAAATTAGAGAAGCACAATTTGTATAATAAGCCAATATGCCACACTGAATGAAATGCAGCTTGCACATCCAAAGCAACCATACCTACAGATTTTTTAGAACGTAACTCCTGTTTAATAAACATTTTAAGACTGTACAAAAGGTAGATGCAACTACTGCCCGATTCACACTGCTTCAAAATTGTTGCTTTTCCAGCGAACGTTCACACAAGGGTTTCGCTTCAAAAAATAGCTGTTTTTTGTTTTTGTTACACATACATATGGAACGTTGTGGCTAATTGTGATAATTAAAATGGACATTTTGTGAAAAATATATTATTGAGAACAATTCGCAGTGTATGCAAGCCGACATGCCTAATGGCCAGAACCTCTGCCTAAAAGACCGTGGCCTCGTTAGGTAAGCGAAAGGAATGGTCTAAGTTTAATTGTGGTGAGCACACCACTGCACCTACACCACATTCCATCTTTGAACCATCCGTGAAGATTGGAAAGTCAAAATCACTCCGAAAACTGTTTTCTTTCCACTCCATCCTGGTAGGAAATTTTACCTTGAAGTTGTTCTCAAAGCTATTATATGGCACTAAGTAATCGGTTGATTTCTTGAACATAGTATTTTGAACCGATCCTACTACCATATTAATAGCAGATCGAAGATGGAGCTCCAATACTCTTTCCATCGTCTTCAAGAAGAACGATGGTAGACTGATTGTCCTGAAATCTTTTGCGGATTCATGGCCAATCTTCCCTGCCTTTGGTATGAAGACTACCTTAACTCTTCTCCAGCTAATTGGTATGTGGTTAAAAAAAAAAAACACGCTCTGAAAATCATCCTTAGCCAAAGGACTACCCTGTTCTGTAGCTTCTGTGGCATTATCGGGAGAACCCCGTCTATGCCAGGCGATTTTCAGGGCGAATAATACAAAATCTTTTGATCTGAAAAGATCGAGTCAAGGTCTTGAGAAGATTGCCGCTTTACAGTCAGGGAAGTGAGTTTGAAGTAGTAGATCAAGTATTTCAGCAGATGATTCCGTCCATGTACCACCTTTTTTTTAAGGATGGGGTCAACCCATTGGTTATACATAAAAATGGAACATTGTGGCTAATTGTAATACTATACTTAAAATGGACATTTTGTGAAAAATATATGGTAAGAACAATTCGCAAATAATTCTTGCAGCTGCCTTTTTCATTCCTGCTATTTATTTTATAAATATTTGAAAAAAAAATTCAATTTAAAATTTCCTTCAAATATGTGCTGTTCAACAGTCTCCCTGGAACTACTGCTAAGAAGTATGTCAAGGAGGAAAGATGGAGCATTACTACTCAAAGTCTGCTTCTACCCTATGTAAACAAGATACAAATACAGTCAGAACTTCCTGTCGATATCAAACTAAGACCTATTTCTTATACGTTCGTCTGAACTCGTCGTAAACGTTTGATACGACGCAGCTCTATCACGATTCGAGCTGCCGCCTGACTTACTGCGTCCCAGTTCAGCTGCGATTGATACATATGGTAGATGCAATTCGTCACAGTCGGTTATACACCAAACTCTGCTGAGATCATTGATCTGGTAATCTCAAATCTCGGGTAATGCACGAAGACGTGTTCAGCATTTTCATTTTCGCCTCTACAAGTCGGATAGTAGGGATCATCACCATATCTCCGCTTATGCAGATATTCTTTGAAACACCCGTGGCTGCTCAGGAATTGCGCAAGGAAATGGTTGACCTCGCCGAACTTTCTACCGACTCATTCTTCGACGTTATTAAAGATCCGATAGGTCCACCTGCATTTTTCAGAACTTTACCATCTCCGCTGCCCCTCTACCATATTTAGAGATCTTTCATCTTGCCTGCTGACCTCACCAGTGTTCTTCATAGAGACGAATAGTCGATTTAACTCTGCCACAACTAAATCAACCGGCATCATACTCGCCATTACCAGGATTGCATCACTGGATACTGTTCGAAATGCAGCACAGATGCGAATGGCACATGATCTATAGACTGCATTCATTTCCCTGCTACTTTCCATGCTTTAGCAGTTGTCCGCATCAAATGCTGCTTGAATGTCATCTTTGAGTCCAATTCAACTCCCAAGTATCTCAAAAATGGTTGTGACATAATCTCGTGGTCGCCCACCGTTACGTTAAGGTGTTCCCTCAATCTACGTTTGCTGACAAGCAGTACCTTGATTTTGTGTTCGGCAAGGCGCTGATCCTTTTGGCTCAGCCAGACACCAACTCTCCTAACAGCATCATTGTAAACAAACCTAAGCTCATCGATTAACTTAGCCACCACCACAATCACCAAATCATCGACATAGGCTACAACCCTTACGTTTTTGGGTATATCAACATTTAGGACACCATCATATAACGCATTTTATAGCAAGGAGCCCAAAACTGACCCCTGTGATACATTTCCTGAGACGTCGTACTCGAGCTCTCTGTCTTCCGCATAGTAAGTTAACCGTCTTTTGCTAAATTACTTAACTAATACTCGGATCAGGTATTTTGGATCGTTGAACTCTCTAAAAACTTCAATAATGTGCTGCCACTTCGCAGTGTTAAATGCGTTTTGAATATCAATCGTCACTACAGCACAGTATTTCTTAGTACCACCTTTCCATCGTGTACCACTAATGGCGTTTTCAGCGATGTCCTTGACCATCTTCATTGCGTCGATCATTGAGTATCCTTTTCGAAATCCACATTGATGCTGTGAGAAGCCGCCAGCTGCATTAATTGCCATTTCCAAGCGATCACGCACAATTCGCTGAAATACTGTGAAAATACGCAGTGTCCAACACGTATAAGGACTTATATGAAGAAGGCTCCTCTGGTGGCTTATTTCGGTATTAGGACCAGCTTCTAAATTTTCCACCTATCCGGAAAAATTTCCTTATGTAGGCAATAATTATAGAGTTTTCTAGAAGTATCCGCTCGCTGTGCCTTTGCCAATTCAATCACCTCCACCGTTGTAACATCCCTAACTTCTTCGCTGTGGTTTGAATTGACAAAGGAGCCGAGGTTACTTCTCTCATGACGCGGAACAGTGTGGTTACAATCCTTCGTAGCAATATGGGACAAGTTGGCTGCTTTGATTTGCCTTCTTTCAGCTTTGTAGTCACAACTTTGTAACCTATTCCCCATGGTTCAGCTTCTACCGTTTCACACGGCTCAGCGAAACAAGCTTTTTTCCTGTCATGTATAGCATGTTTAAACTGACAACGCTTCACTCTAAACTCCTCCTGTAGCTGGCTACTACTTACATCGTTCCTACACCGTTGGTAAACCGGCGCATGGTTGCATTGGGAACGGAGATCAGCAATATTCTGATTCCGCCAGTAAACGGACTTCCTTGCATTTGTGCCAAATTTACGGACCATAGAGGCATCATACGAAAGAGCAAGTGCCTGTACGTTCCAAATGACTGTAAATGCATCCTGGTCCAACGTATGATATTTCCAACCACCAAACACAGTAGTTCTGTCAGTACCAGTACGTCTACGTGTGTGAACATCAATGATAATAGCATGATGGTCACTGTGCGTATATGTCTCGCTGACTTGCCAAGATGATTTCCGCAAAAGATTGCTGTCCATAAGGTATATCGTGTCCGCAGATCCAGATTGCCGAAGTACAAGTAGTATCAGTTAGACATTGTTGGTCGTTGGGATTCTTATATTGCTCGCTAAGTATTGCAATATCCACCTTACCATCCTGAATGTGTTGCACAAGAAGATCCTGCGCAACCACACGATTCAGATTCAACTGTAGTACCCTCATTTACATGCGTTGCTTCACAGCTGTCTTATAAATACGACATTCCGTGCTGCGTGCATCGTGTTTTTCTGAGCAAAACATGCACTTCGTGGTACCTTTGCAGTTCCTCGCAAATTGGCCATCTTCACCACATCTGTAACACCACCGCGCGAGATCTACTTAATTTTTACAGAGCCGCCCAATGTGACCATACTCGAGGCATCTAGTTACCGGATCTTTTTCTGCCAGATTGATTCCGCACAAGACCCACCCCATTTTAACACTCCCTAGTTCCAGGACCTTTTTGGCATCAGCTGCTGGCAAGGATATAAATGCCGTCCGTGTACCACCGTACGCATTTCGGATTTTACGGATTGCAGATTCATTAAAAGATGAAATATATCATGCCTCACTTATCGCCACGCAGATTTAAACCAGTTGATCTAGCCATGTCCGTCTGTCTGTATGTATGGAAAGTAGTCCCTCAGATTTTGAGCACGGAGCTTTACCATACGCAGTACTACATTTGTAGGAATCAGCCAATCTGGATCCAAATTAAAGTTCTTTTTAGAAAAACTTTGTATTTTTTGTACTGTTGACTTGAAATTTGGACACAATATGTGTCATATTCACAATAAATTTTAACACCCTCGAACCACAAGGAGGGTATTACAACTTCGACATTGTCAAAGTTAGTCTTCTACATACTCCGTGGCTCCTTGGACAAGCAAACTTGTATCATGTTCCTAGTTTTCTACCAATTCGGCTGCCAACTTTCTTTTTAGCCTTGATCCTCCTGGCGTGGACGTCTCATTACAAGGTTTTGCTGTTCTGATTCTACATTATTAGTATAAAGTTTGACCGTCACAATTGACAAGAGCCATTTGGCGTGATTGGGCTTAAACGTGGATATAGTTCTTTTGCATTTTGGCAAATATTTCATAAAGCTCGTAACATTTCTCAACACTTTTGTTTTTTGAACGTTAGTAATGGTTTTTGGGCCAAGTTATTCAAATATCCAGTTCGAAACAAATTTGCATTTCGATTGTGATCAAGCCAAACATGGAGAAGGGTTAAATGACTTAGCTATCAGTCTTATCTGGAAATATCCAAAAAATTTGGAGAATGGGCAACATTGGGTAAAAAACGTTAAAAACGTTTTTAAATAGACAGATTAAACAAATAATTACATTTTGGCACAAAGTTAGTTTTCAATCCACGAAACACGGTCAAGTTGTAATATTAATATTATATATCTATATATATATAGTTTCTATAATAACACATAATTAAAACAATTCACAAAAATACAATTATTTGTCGAATATTGATTGACATTAAACTATATATTATTTACTTTCCATGAACTTTTTTCCATATTGTACAGCAATATTTTATTCACAACAAATAATTTGTCAGTACCACAAAGTTTAGAAAAAGTTTCCCGCCTTTTTTACAAAAAGAAACACTTAATCATACTATCCAATTTGCAGCCCTAATAGGTAAATTAATTTTAAATTCAAATGGATTGTACTTGGATTATCTACTTTAAGAATATTTAGTTAAAATAAGAATATATTATCATCAAAATTTTGACTTTATGACAAAAATAAAGCAATTCCGACATATATATCAAAATGAATTTCATTTAGCTCAAGCCATGTTTGCCCGTGTATGGGCTGTATTAGAGGGCACTAGTTGCAAGTTGCTGTACAATGGCTACACAAATAAAAGAACATAAAATGATATAAGAAAATTTCTTCCATTTGTTACCATGTTTACCACATTTGTGTGTGTTTCCGGCTTTGTACAAATAACAACAAAATGGATACTTCAAGTTTAAAAAAATTGCAATATTTTGTTTGGCTGTTGAATTCCATACCGGATATGCATTGCAAAGGCAATTTTGTTGTTGTTGTTGCTGTCGGAATCGAGGGGGCGTTAAAAGGAATTATTTGTGAATTTGTTGTCGTCGTTCTTCAGGTCGAATAGGTTCATTTTTTATTTTTTTTAAAGCTGGTTGGCAAACAATTGTAAAAACAATAGTTTTAAAGCGGTTGCGTTCATAAATACATGGATGGAGTGTTTGTTCGAGGAGGCTTATACATGCAATTCCGAAAACTAATCACCGGCCAGCAATACCATAATCACTCACAACCACATAATTGACAAATGGCTAGCAAAAATCATCGCTCTGGCACTAAAAACAACTACAATAAGGTACGACAAAATGGTACCACAACAATAGAAACAACAACAACGCCAAATCAAATACATATTCCAACTCAATTGGGTGCTATAACATTCTTTGCTAAAACTCATCCGTGTGACGTCTGTGGAAGCAATGGTCTACCACTTACACCCAATTCTATAGCAATATTAGGACGTGCCCAGTGTCTTAAGGATTTGAGGCATCCACAATTATGTGAATATTTAGACGTAATGCGAGGCAATCATGGTAAGTGATACATGTGATAATGACGACAATAATAAGAATAAAAAAGTGATTACAGAACGTACAATTGTTGTATCTGAGTATTTTGGTTCAACACTTGAGTCCCGGCGTACGGAAAAAACTTTTAGTGTTATGCAAATCGTAAGGATTTTTTTCCAAGTTGCCTGCGGCATTCACGCTTTGCATTCGCATCAATTGGTTTTACAAAACCTTGAACCCAAACACATTTTGCTCGATGATGATAATAATGCAAAACTCTTTAATTATGGTCTTTATCATATGACCAAAGGTGGTGAATATGTACCCTTTCCGATTGGCAATATACGCTATATGCCGCCTGAACGACTATTGGGTGCACGTGATAACATAAAAAGCGATATTTGGTCATTAGGAATGATCATTGCAGAGCTCTTTTTTAATACAAAATTTTGGCCTCAATTAAAAATCTCAAATATCACCCGTAAAATACTTTCATTTTGTAAATCCAATAGTGTTTTGGAAAAAATAGCACGAGAACATAATTGTCTTATAGCCTATCAAAAATTGGAGCCTTCATTGCGTCTATTACTCGAAAAATGTTTAAGTGTAACGCCCAGCAGACGACCATTGCCCCATGAATTATTACAACATGAAGTGTTAGTAAGCTATAAACAGCAACAGGGACAGCTACAAGAAGATAATATTGGAGTTTTAAAAAAAAAAAAAAATCTCAAAATTAGTATTATTACTAAATTGTCCTTTAGGACAAATTTACCATTTATGGCAGTTAGCCGGTGGTGATGTACAAATTGAACTTAAAAAAGAGGGTCTCATACGTAGTGAAGCACCCATATTGTCGATACCACAAGTTGTCCATTTAAATGGTATTATGATCGGTCCAATGCGCAGTCAATCTCATTTAATGGATGATCGTGTTGTAATACTTAAGTTGGGAGCGCTTGTTGAACGTTTACATAAGCTGCCGGCCTTAGCATATCTTCCCTTAATACATTCACCAAAAATTCTTTACCATTTTGGCAAAGATATGAATCATTATCCAATTGTGATACGTGAAAAGGATATTGAATATCAATTTCATCGTATACGTTTATTTTCCCGCCTGTTAATCGGCTATCCTTATACGATGGACTTAATACAACATGAAGCATCAATTGATATACCACCGTTATTACGTGGTGCTATATGGGCGGCGCTACTCGATGTACTGCCCAATGGTAGCTATCAAAAAATTGATAAATACACGATCACATCCACCGATCGACAAATTGAGGTTGATATACCACGCTGCCATCAATATGACGAATTACTTTCATCACCAGAGGGGCACTGTAAATTAAAAAGACTGCTTAAGGCGTGGGTGACAGCTCATCCACAATATGTATATTGGCAAGGTTTGGATTCACTGACAGCACCGTTCCTCTATTTAAATTTCAATAATGAGGGTAAGTCACAATCATATCAGTGCATGTCCACCATTCCAGATTTAAATTTTTTTTTAAAAGGAATTTCTTATAATTTTTGTATTTTTTTCTCATCTAGAACTTGCATTCCTGAGTCTCTATAAATTTATACCAAAATATCTTCAATGGTTCTTTCTTAAGGATAATTCGGCAATTATTAAGGAATACCTTAGTAAATTCTCCCAATTGACTGCATTTCATGAACCAGTGCTGGCTAAGCATTTATTCACAATTAATTTTATACCAGAACTTTTTGCTATTCCATGGTTTCTTACAATGTTCTCACGTCTGTATATCTCTAATTAATTTAATACAATTTTATAATTTAATGTTTAAATATTTACAGATGTTTTCCCTTTACATAAAATACTTCACCTTTGGGATAAACTTATGCTGGGAGACAGCTCGTATCCGCTTTTTATTGGCATCGCTGTACTAAAACAATTGAAAAGCACTTTACTCAGTTCCGGTTTTAATGAGTGCATATTATTGTTTTCTGATTTGCCAGATATCGTTATGGAAAGTTGTGTTGTTGAATCACAAAAAATGTATGAATCTACACCAAAAAGCATTACACATCGTAAACATGTCCTTCAAGTAGAAATGCCTTCACTGTATGTAAGTTGTAAATTCATGTACATATTAACCATGACCTTTAACATCTCAATGTTGACTTCAATTCAATATATCAATTATAGGACATAAGTAATAATGAGATAACACTTGTTCATCTTCAAGCTGAAATGTGTCCGAGAATAAGCGCCAAAGATGTTCAATATTTATTAACTCAAACACCCGATAAATTGGCGCTCATTGATTTACGTAATATTGTTGATTTTCAACGTGTCCAAGTGCCGCATAGCATTAATATACCATTTGCAACAGTTCAACTGGCTGTGCAACGTCTAGATGCTCTAAATGTACCACATTTGGAGTCAAGAATACGGGAACGCGTCGTGGTTTGTGTTAGCAACATACATGAAAATGCTGTAGAGGTAAGCACTACGAACTAATTCTATTTTGACATCGTAGAGTTGGGGGTTCGATTCTCGCTCAAGTCACGTCCTACACTTTTCTAATTTCCTCCAATCCTAACTCTACCCCTGAGCTGAAGGCCTTTGTCGCTATTACGTATATTAATAAATAAATTATAATTTGTAATTATAATCTTAGTTCTATATATACATACACAATTATATTTTTAATCCTCTACAAAAAACTTTTATCACATTTTTTTTTTTTAGTTTGCCCACTTTTTGATCGCTTGTGGTGTCATACGTGTTTGCATTTTACATAAAGGCTTTAATATTCTACACTCAATTGAACCAAATATACTAATCTCTTATTAACTCTTCTATTCGACTATATAAACAAAACGTTATTTTTGGAAAGAAAATAAAACAATATTTATAAGTTAACTTATTTTTGTTTTGTAATTTTAGTTTAAAAAGGAAAAAATTTCTAAAAGATTGAAATACAAAGAAATTAATAAATTCAAATAAGATTTGTAAACTATTTAAATATTTTGTAAATGTTGCTAATTAAATTAAAGCGAAAATGAAAAAAGAATTCATAAATTTCGATTTGTAATGAAGTAAATAATGTGTCTAGATTTTAATCACATACAAATAATTATTTCTTTATGAATAATACATTCATTTACATCAGTGGACTACCAGTGGTCCGCGGATTATCAGCGGTCCGCAGGGGAATCTTCGAGAAATGGAGCTCCTTTTTATACTCTTCAGGCAGTGAACAGTATTACAAGTTTGTCATGAAGTTTGTAATACACAGAAGGAGACATCGGAGACCCCATAAAGTAAATATATTCTTGATCAGCGCGACGAGACGAATTAATCTAGCCGTGTCCGTCTGTATGTTTGTTTTTATTTTAAAACAAAGTTAATTGTTTTTATTTATTTATTGAATTTTCATTTTATTTTAAGCTGTAAGCTTATTGTGCTGAGTTCCGTTAGAGAGAGATTGATTTCCTTAACTTATTTTGATTATTTTAAACCTCTGCTTAAAATATAATTTCGCTGACGTCTGCTTCCCGCGGTGCATTCACGTTGCTGTTACCCGTGTGAGGTGCCGGTTAGCATAATGTTCGGATGTTAGCCAGGCATACTGTCAGCTATTTCGTGATTGCTGAGTGCATTATGTTAACTCCTCCCTGCGATAAGTGCAGGTCGTCCTCGGACTTCCTCAAGACTTCAATAACTTCCTGAAGGCGACGGCTCCGGTGCTTCCTTTTCCAACACTGGTACAGTTTTAGAATAGTATAACATCAGACTATGCCAGTGAAAGCTGAAAAGCCGGAGAACAAGGGATTCGTTGCCAAATTCATCTTCACTTCTTTGATGTGTCTTAGGTTGTCGGTGTTCAGACGATGCAAGTACGGCATGCTCAGTATTTCCAGTTTTTTTGTATAGCTTGTTTCGTTTATGCGAATAGTCCCGCCAAAGGTGAACAGGTACGTGCCAGTTATAGTTCTTTCCGGGGAAGTTTCCTCTTTCACGACAAACGTATCATCGTTGATAATGATGATACCGTCGTCAATTATAACTAAGGGCTCTAGGTAGCTGGGGCGCGTACTGCATTGCGCGATTCCCCCAAAGTACAGTTGTTGGGCACAAGTAACAGCTGCTGATTGTCTACAGAAGGTCGTAGTGATGGTGGGCTCACAAATTTTAATGATAAGTACACGGTTCCCATATTCAACCACATTGTCATCTTCAGCAACATTTAGTATGGTTTTATTGTATGAAACGGAAAAAATACAAATTTTTCTACAAGCTAACTTCTTAATTATAAAATATAAAAAGTTGCTATTCTATAAAACTCTTACTTTAGCTATGTTTAGAATATCTGTTATACTTATATTTGTGAATTGCTCATCGTTTACTATTTTCAAATCAGTGTTATCTACTATTATTGGGTTTATTACCCCAATCTTTGCAAGTGTTATTGATAGTGTTAGTTGCTCTACTTCATTTATTAGTATCCTATTTCTAGCAGAAACCGCCTCATACAAATGACCTGTGTTGATCTGTGCGTCCTTCGTGTTCCCTATCTGAGTATTAACTCTATCCATCAATCCATTGATCTGTTCCTGCACCTTATTGTGCATTGTTATCTGTTGGCATCGTGATGGCATTAACCCTGGAGAGTGCATCGGCTACTATGTTGTCACTACCGCTCACATGTACAACTGTCGTGGAGTATTGAGATATAAACCCTAATTGGCGCTCTGACGCTTTTTCGGGTTTTTAGGCGAAAGCGTATATCAGCGGTTTGTGGTCTGTTTTGATTACAAAGACCCTCGCCTCCAGTATGTTCTTGAAATACTTAATTGCTTCAAGAATCGCTAATAGTTCCCTGTCGTAGGTGCTGTACCTGGCTTCAGTTGCACTAAGTTTTTTAGAAAAAAACCCAAGAGGTTCCCATGCCCCATGTTGTTTTGTTCTAGAGCAGCACCGATGGCAGCTCGGTGGCATCGCAGGTTAGACTTAAATCTGCATGTAGACTCGGATGACCAAGTGTGTGCGCTATGCTGTTTTTGCATCTCGTGAAAGCCTCTGATGTGCTAGCTGTCCACTCTACAGGTCGCTTGTCATTTTTTTTCAGGTTGCGCGTTAAGTCATTGAGTGGCGCTTGTAGTTCGGATGCGTGAGTTATACAACGGCGGTATTAGTTCAATATTCCTAGGAAACGACCTAACTCCGAAATTGTTTGCGGTTGGGCGTACTCTGTGATCGTTTTTCCCGATGTTCAGGAGGCTTGAGGCCACTACTGTTTACTGTAAAACTCAGAAATGTTACTTCAGACATCTCAAATTTACATAAAAGTTATTAATGCTGCCATGGACTTTCAATCTGTCTAGTACATCCTTAATATGTTTATGCTCTGCAGCTGAATTTTTCATAATAAGGATGTCGTCAATGTAGCAGAACACATAGTCAACTTCTCGA